>VZTV01008027.1:0-10334 GCA_013400875.1 Anhinga rufa
AATTATTTCCGTACTGTGCAATGTAGCTCACAGCACAAACACATGAGGTAGCTTCACAGTGCAGAGGTACTGAACTCCAGTCTCAGAAACAACAGACCCATAACAGAGCAAATAAAGGCTGCTCTCTGACACTGGAGCTACATCTTGGGTTCCTCAGGGTCTCCAGTACATATCACGATCCACTGCACAGAATAAACATCTGTATCTCTTATTTTGCAAAGCAGCTTTGGTGTCAAAGCCTCACTGGAAGACATCACAATTTTTTTAATTTGATATACCTGTGGACTTCTGAAGACACTACTCTCTACCATGCAATACACTGCTACACTCCCTTTGCACCCAAAATTCACAGGTAAAAAGACAGAGGAGATGGTGGAAAAGGAACCAAGCATGCTGTTGCCCAGGACCTCCCAAGCTGTGCCGAATGTGTAGTAATGGTGTGCAATCAGCTTCCAGACAGCAAATATGCTGCTTAAAGGGCCAAAGAGAGCACTAACTAGGCTGTGATTGCTAAGGGTGACCCCTAAGCAAAATAATTTTGGGTCTCCCACTGTTCAATTGCCATAAGAGCAATCCTCTGAGATCAAGTCTTTGAGAGGACAAAGAAACTTACGACTGAACACAAACAGTAAGAAACAGTGAATGAATAACTTGGCTTAAAACAGTCAAAGTTGATGTTTAACTCTCCAGGCAGCATCAGCTTGCAATAAATTACTCAAACTCCAAGAATGTTTTCTAATCATTAGACAAGATAAACAGATTTCTCACACTCTTCCTTGAGCTTTTAACATCTCATGAGCTAATGAAGTGCTAAATTAAGGTTGGACAAATGACAGACTGTCACTCCGTACGTTACACAATGATCACAGGATTACTGTAGTAACCCTAGCAAAATGTGACTATCCCAGCAATGAATGAAGTAACTTTTTTCCTTTCCCAGTTTAAAACAGGTAGGCACATGCAATCCATTGCTTAAGACAGACTGTGGGATGCTGCTGTCCTAAAATTTGCTCATCCCCTTCATAAACAAAGACAGTCACGAGGCTCTGTGCAGCCTGCAGGCAACTCTGGGACCCTGAATGCCACCTAAATGCAAGGGCTTGCTTTTTTTGATGGATTGTTTTCAAGACGAGTCCCAACCTCGAATGCTCATAGATGGGTCTTGGCAAGAACACATGCACATAGTGAAAAAACATTCATTACCTAACACCACTTGCTCAGTCTATCATCTCATAATTCCTTTCAACACTGCAGTGATGATGATGACTGTGCAGTTTGCTTGTTTCTCACCTAATATACGATTATGGTCTTCACTGGACCAGACTTGATCTTTCCTTTTCCTATTTGGATTGAAGCCTGGCAAAGGCACTAGTTTCAGAATGGCAGAAAAGCCTGGCTCAGTGTCATAGCTTCCAAACAGCTGGCAACAGACCTCCTGAGCTTTCTGGGCTAGAGCTCAGGGATCTCTGTGCTGCTCTCCTGGGCACAGGGCAGCAGTACACCAATATGCCCAGTCTTTAGGCACAGACAATCTTTAACAGAATGTTTTCCTCATCTGACCCTTTCTGCATGTACAGCCATTGCACAGCAAGGAAAAAGCCATTCACAGTGCTCTGCAGATACCTGGCTGAGACCCAAATTGTGACACTGGATTAGCATGACTACTCCTGATACAGAACTGAACGTGCTTCTAATGTGCTGAAAGCATGGCCGGTAGCCATGTTCTCCCTGTGTCCCACAGCAGGAGAGAATCACTGCAGATAATCACCGCGATCATCCACAATGCTGAGCTCCCCTAGGGTCTAGCACTGCTACAGAACACCTCAAAGACAAGTTTTGCTCTGAAGTCCTCAGGCAAGGAACTTTAAATCCTCTCCCTCCCCTGCCCAAATGTTTTATCCTTGCAGCCAAGAAGTTACACTTTTAAGGCCAATTTCAACTTTCAGTCATAAGGTCTTGCTATGACCTTACAACAAATCATTTACCTTTCCCTCATGCCCATATCTCCATACAGCGGGCAGGTAGCAATGCACAGAGATGACCTTCAACTCTCTCTTCAGTAACTCAAACAAAAATGCAGTCCAAAGCAGCTTTCTAAATGTATCAACTCTGCCTGTGCTGCCTGAGCCCTGTAGCACTTTCAGAAAAATATCATTGGCCTCTATTTTGACAGACATCTAATTGCTAAGCTTCACTCCATGCTGGCATTAAACTTATCTTTATCTGAACCAGCAAAGGTATGTGTACATGCGCAAGCTAAGGGGAGGAGGAGGGAAAGGAAATAAGTTTACACATGTTTGTATATCATACCTTCTCTCTCTGCTGGAGGATGCAGGATACCACAGCCGTCATGCAGAGCAGAATCTGTAGAATTTCAGGCAGGTACTGATGGATCAGATGTCCCATGTTTTTCAACACAACTTCGAGACCGTTGAAGAGGCTATGCTGACGCCCAAGAGGCAGGACTTTAGCTAAATCCAGCTCTGACATACTTCGAAGCACTGCAGTCTGGCAAGACCCTGCAATAGGCAAAGGGACAGCAACTTACCTAGAAAAGCACCATGAAGATACCCACTACCGAAAATAAAATCTAATGAAAAATAGTATAATCTGGCCCTAAATTACAGTTCCCACATTCAGCTTTCTAAATAAGGACAACTCTAGGTCTCCATCTCCTGTGACACTCAGATGCCTCCCACTGCTACAGTATTAGAGCACTTTACAACCTCTGCTTATTGCCCTCATACTCAGGCTAGCCTACAATGCCAGTGATTGCTCATTCCTGGCCTACTGCAGCTTACTTGCACAGCTGTGGCAAGTCATTCAGTTTTTCTGACCTTGGACTTGTAAAAACAGAGCAATCATGCTTTGAAAGGAAAAGCCCTGGGCAATCCCAGTCCTTATTAAAAGTTTACTTTTACCCTTTCATCCTTCCAAGGCACTGTTAAGAGACAAACTGAAGCACCTAACAGTACTAAACGCATTTATCCTCCCACATCTATACAGGTCAGGAAGCACCATACCCCCAGGTTCTACTGCCAGTACCTACCATTACTGAATTGCTTCACAGCTTCAAAGAGCAGATCCAAGAACATCCGTATCTCTTCTGGCAGTGAGCCAGCAAGAAATCGCAGAACGATCGACATGCGAGTGCCCGCTGAAGACTTGCCCTGTGTTTTGCTCCCTGTTTTGTTTCTCATTCTGCCATAGAGAATTCTTCAAGAGCCAAAAAGAGGTTGCATTAGCTTTTGGCAAGCCATCTGTTTCCTAGCCTCTTATTCCGCAGGAAGAAACTCCATTTAAAAATATTCTCTAGTGAGAACAAGCTGAGTGGAAGTCCCCCATTCAGGGTCCTCACTGAATTGCTACACATTGCCCTAAAACATCCCAGTGAAATATCTGCTACTACAATGGAAGCTTTGCTGGAGACTGCAGGTATAAAACTAGAATACCTCCAGGCTAGCTCGAGGGCAGCTGCTGCTGAAGAAGCAACCTGCACCATAACTTGCATCACTGTATCATCATAAGTGGCAACACTCAGTGAACTGAAATGTTCTCACAGTTCTCTGTAAGCCTTAGAAGAAGCAGTATTTACCAAAACGCTGTTTTTTAAAGAAAACACCATTTGCGTAACACATTACATAAATGCGTTAATAAGGAAACCATATAGAACATCACAAACTAAGTCATCAAACTACACCATTAACCATAGGTTTATCTCAACTGTTTAAAATGAGAAGCAGCAGCATTACATCTCTGCTCGTGGTACTTGGACACGAAACATTTAAACTCACACTTCATGACACACCTCATAAGAACAGGGATGAGATCTGGTCGATGCTCCATTTTTACTACTGCGGTCTCCTCAGAAATACTGAAATGGACTATTTCTTCTTTAAAACTCTTGTCCTCCAGTAGCCTTTGCAAGTTCTCCCTGAGAGCAACAAACATTATTTGAGGGCAGGTAGGGGTTATAAAGATAAACAGACGCGCACACACCTGCGTCTATATCTAACTACCTACTATATATAAAATATATAAAGTATATAAAATATTAAAGTACTATGTTCCCACCCTTTTATAAAAAAATATTTTAAAAGCCAGCAAGTCCAAGATAATTATGTAGGAAAGTACCTCCTGGACATATTCTGAAGAGATTATTCAACCACAAACTACAGTTTTATGCTGTCACTTTCTCTGGGTGGTTATAAATCATCAGTACAGAAGGCCTCTTTGAAAATGATGCAACTACTAAGCACACACTATTCTGGGACAGAATGAAAGTGTTGCCATTTTCCTGTAAACAAAAGAGAGACACTGACCAACCTCAAGACCTTATTTTCTATTTTAGATAGGAAATATGCAGCTGGCTAAAATTAAAGTTTATACATATATCTTCAATAAATACAGGAAAGGCTCTCCCTTTCAGGCAACTGACCCCAAGGAGGATTCTGATATGACAGCAGGCTCATTCACCAATGCTGAAATAATATAAAAGCTTTTACCTGTATGGCAGTAGGTGAGGATGCTTGTATGTCATTATACAGTCAAGAGCTATTCTCTGTACACTCTGGTCTTGATGGGACAGTAACTGCAAATGACAAAAGAAAGAAAATGAGTCCCTATCTAGAAGGCAGAAATGCTTACTGAAACTAGTCAAACAACCCAAAGGCTCAAAGCTCAAGCAGGTTTTGGACTAACTTAACAAAATGTTAACAGAATGTACGTGTTGCCAGTATAAAGCCAAGATGTGCATACACAACTGTCACTCAAAGTGTGGACATGGTTGCTGGTATTTCATACTTTCCCCTCCATCTACATAGAATAGTTATAATATTTGGATTTTCATAATTGTCTTTTGGACCACTATCAGCTTGTGTTTTCAACTTCCAAAACCAGTTACCAGCTGTGTATCTGGGAAGACTGGGTTAAAAAGCAGACTACCCAAACCATCCCAAGACACCTGTACATTTTCCCTGTGACAAACACAAAATACTCATAAGACTTGATATGCAAGGTCTCACTGAGATTTATCCTCTCTTGAAGATGACCCTTCATAATCTAGTCACTATGAAATACAGATCATTTCTCCAAGCAGCATCCTTATCCGTTCTTCAGTCTTCTACCAAACAGCACCGGCTAGAATCATCAAAGATCACTTTTCCATTATGTCCCTGTGCCAGATGGACACACCATCCATGACAATACATATGCTAAGACACAGAAAGGGCAAACAGGAAGTGATGAAGTAACCTCTCTTCTTACGTCAGGCCGTTCTTTACACACTGTTTTGACCCATACACATCTGTCCAATATTTTCCTAAGAATATTTTAAGCCAACACATGAACCAACTCTTGTCCTAAGCAAAACTCTGAGGCTGACTGAAACAGAGTGGATGTTCAGAGATTCTCAAATTTGGAGACTAATGAATGGACCTTGCAACTCCCACACCAGGTGCCAGGTGAAACCCAGGGAACTAACAGGTTTGTACCATTTAATACAGTTCTACAGCCCACTGAGCACAGCCTCAGAGAACACAAATTGGGAACAACTGCAGCAAAGCCCAATGATCTGAAAAAAATCCACAAATCGGGAACCAACTAAACCCAGTAAAATTAATAAAATACCCTTTTAAGCAGTATAGGATAAACACTTAGGATCCCTTTTCAGAGTCATATTTTTGACAATTCTTTCAGGGAAATCCCTCAAGAAGAAATCTTATTAAACTGAATATTCTTCAAGAAGAAATTCTATTTTCTTTTTTTGATGCAAAATGATCTGTTGTTCACACTGACCATACTCTTTGTAGTCACAACTCTGTAGGACAAGAATAAATCTTCTTGGGTCTTCCCCAAGCTTTGAATCCCCAAGAGGATTCAAACTCTTCCAGATCCTGATGTGCAAGTGGAACAGATTCCCTCTACAGCCACTTCTCCACCGTGCCAAAGATTACTACTTGTCTGCTGCCACATCTGTTTGCACGAGCCACTCCTATCTACTAAGCCAGGTATCTCAAGCAGGTATTTGCTAAAGGGGCTCATTTGAAGTGAAGCCTGCTAGGAAGCTCTCTGAAGGACAGCTCCTTTTTCAGCTATCATGGCTGGGTTCAGAAAACTACAGGTTTCTGCAGTCTCAGACACTGCATTCAAATAAGAATGAGTTCATTTATTAGCAGTAGTTCTAAAAGCCAGCAAATAGCATCACCTGGGTATATAATGCGTTCAACTTCTGCTCCAGATACAATGCACGAGGATTCGAGAATTTAGAAAAAACTTGTAAATGGGCTATTAGTTGCCTGCAAAACAAAACAAAATAATTCTTCTTTAAAAATGACCAGAAGAGACAATCCTGCATTATCATAAATAAATGGGGAACTTTTATTAAACAAGAAAAAAAAACCCACAACAAAAACACAACACAGGAGGATCCCAAGTCTACAGGCCTCCATTTCAGAGACACAGCAAGAGGTATCCTGTCCCATCTCCTAGGCAGCTCCTTCCAGGTGTCACTTCACTGCACAGAGAAGGCCATTTCCTCAGTAGCACTAGATGGGCTCAGCTTTTCATGAGAAAGGAATACAAACAGTCAGGATGTAGCTTATTTCTCTCTGCCAGCTGAGCCTGGAACACCAAACAGGTGAATTTACCTGTTTATTTACTTGCTCTTAACTGGTGCCCATTTCATGTTGATAGGAGTGAAGGGCTGCATTTAGCCACAGACTGTACTGGACTTATGCTGGGCTGCAAGCATAGATGGGAGTCAGTTCCTCTAGAAGTGGCTGCATCACCCCACATCTGCCCCAGCTCCACTTTGTGGGAAGGGAGAGAGGTGACCAGGATAAGGAAGGCGTGAGATTCTCCTCTACCATATGCGCTGTGGGACCGGCAGAGGCCATCCTCATCCAGCTGATCCCCCTGGTAGTTTACACTAAACTCCAGACACCTAGCTAGGCCACCCTCCTCCATGGCTGGGCTCAGCCAAAGGATGAGTATGACGCCTTCCAGCAACCCCATGCCAGGCTTGGGGCAGGCATGTGTCCTCCTGCTGCCTCAACCAGACCTCGTGGGCCAGAGGGTGCAGCCCCACGAGAGCTCTCCTACCACGACACAGGCCTGATTGCATGAATTGTCCAGGGTGAAGTCAAGGGAAGGTAACTCCAGAACCCATTAACACACCTCCAGTAGATCTTTTATGCCTGTGTTACTACTACCAGGAACGAATGTTTCCATTTAAGTACATGGACATTTTGAGATGGAGGTTGGGGTGGGGAGGGAAATCTTGGACTGTCACTGTATTTTAATTGCTGCTAATTTACAGATACAAGCCAGAATCTGGGAACAAAATGAAACACCTCGGATTAAATGACAATTCAGGTTACATATCAAATACTCGTTGTACTCCAACACGTAAGGTGATATTTTGAAGTTCTCTGTCATTACAAGGTCCACCCTTTGCAGAAAAAAAGAGGCAAAATACAAATCTTTGTGATGTATTTGTAATGGATGTTTGACAGAGGTCATCAGGGTAAAAGACTCTGATCAGAGAAATTGTGGAGAATTCATAAAAAGAGTCACTTTCTCCATGTGTTCAGCACTGCAAACAATGACATTACAACAGCGTGTAGCTTCAGTCTAAAACATCACCAAATAAAAATCTTTGTCCCTAACCTAAAAAGAAGGCCAGGACCAAGATTTATAACAGGTAGGCAATAGCAGAATCGAAATATTAAAATAGCTAAATGAATAGCCTCATTTTTCAAAGTGTTCGGCAATGCCCATAGTTTTAAAAGACCAACTGATACACACAGGGAAGCCAGGGGAATGCAGGTACAATGGGCTCCAAAAACTTCAGAATGGCTTCAGAACACCACATAATTTTTCCTTGAAGTAACACAAGCCACAGACTGTCAGCAGGTAATGAAATAACATCTTTGGATGTTTAGTACTGTGCAGGCAGTTTCTGACTCTAAAGTACTTATAATCCACTGAAAAATTACCAAGCACAAGCAAAAGAAAAAGGAATATATATAAAAACATAGCTTTTATCTCAACATGAGTTGCTGAATATGCCTTTCCATGAAAGCACTAGCAAGGGAAAACTAAAAATACTTACTTAGCAGCAGCTCTTCTTGTTTTCTTTTTTGGTAGTCCTACAGTAATCAGTTCCCCTTCTTCCTTTTCTTCGTCCTCCACCTCCTCCATACCAACATCATTCACCTCTTCACCGGGTATTTCTTTTGCTGCTACTGTACCACTGGTTTTCTTTCTAAGATCCTGAGATGGAGCCACTAATGAATCTGCTGGGTAGTACTCGTTTCTGTGGTTTTTTTTAAAAAATAAAAAAGGAAAGAATTAAGCAGCATAGCATTTTTCAGGGTTTCAGGGCAAGAACAACTGAAAACTCCACAATCCACCATACTCATTAATCAATGGCACTGTGTCTTGGGACACTATGTGGCTAAAAATTCCTGAAGAAGCATACTTCAGCAAGTATATGCTTCTTTGCCTACAAGTTGCTGAGATATAAGGCAGTGACCAAATACACTAAAGGAGACTGGAGGTACCTAGTGGAGAGGAGAAGAGAGACCTGAATCACTGAGTTACTAAAGGTCTGTAAAGAGGTTATGTGGAGAGCATGGGGGGTTGTGTTTGCTCGAGTGTGCAGATGAACAGTGAGCATGGCAGTGTAAGACTAAGCAAGGAAATTAACATTCTACACTATGTTTCAATTTTTTCAGGAAGGCAAGCAAAACATAGGTTTCCTAATCATAGAAAAGGAATATCTGAAGCCTTCCCCTGCTGAGAGATCACATCTACCCCATGCACATCATACTATCTGGTATGTGCACACATGCAAGTACACCACTGCTCTCCCTCCAGGGGCAGGAAACTGAATCAGCCTCTGAAAAAACCCAGTGTTTTCCCCATCGTGGGGGAAAATATTTTGGTCTTTTATGATTCCAAATTGAAATGTGTTTTCATTTTTTTTTTTAAAAAAGAACTATTTCCACTGAAGTCACTCCCTAACGGAGTAATGAGTCTGCGACAGAGGCAAGTTGATAAATGAGAGACTGAGCAGCAGAAATGTACTGCTAGTTTAATTTCAGCCTTCTTCTTGTGTGATGTTTTTAACAGAACCCACACTTCAATCAAAAGGTTATCTTAACTGGAAACAGACATCTCATCAGCCATGCATTCAGGAAATATAGTCTATAATGGGTTAGCCATAGACTTAAAGCTCAGCAACACACTGAAAGCAATGTGCCCTCTCAGCTGAAAAATAAATCTTACTTACCTAATAAATCTCAAAAGAAGTGGGGAAAGTTCCCTTGACCTAGGCTCCACTCTGTCTGGAAACTTATCCAGTGCTTTCCACAGCAGAAAACGGAAGTTTGTGTGGTCCAACCGCTCGCTGCAATCTGTTCTAGTCCTCAGCTGCTCCAGGAAGACATTCTCCACCCTTCCTTCTGGCATTTTCTCGCTTTCTGTTTCAGCAATGCTTTCCTCCTGTTCATCTAGTTCATTTTGCAGCTCCATTTCTGTAGAACAGATGAAGAAAATCTCTTCAGGTTACTTCACAATTGCCACTGGCAAGGTACCAATTCCCCATTATGAAACTATTTTTGGTGACATGTACCTGTTTAGACAACTGTATTTAACACTGACCTGAAAGACCTGCATTGCTTAGAAAGTATTCTTACAGCCCTGACATGTCAATTAATCTCAGTTCTCTTGAATAACACAGAATTCCACAAATGGCTGTGTGCTCATGGTTCTCTTGTGAAATCAGATTCCAAACACCCACAGGTAAACCTCAAGAACACACTCAAGAAAGACACTGTTTGCAGGAATTCCACTGAATCTAAGGAGCAGAAAGATAGCCCCATTATACAGGTTTCAGCACTGTTCCTGATCAGTTCTGGGCAGAGACAGCCTTAGGCAGGGACGAAACTGCTGCATGGCTTCCCACAACCTGCAACTCCCTGTAATGTAGGGGCCTTTTCAGTCTACTTCTTGGTGTTTAAGACAGAAGGAGAGACAGTTTTCTCCCAAGCCTCTCCATTCCTGCCCTAGACATGACACTGGTAGTCAAGAGCCCTGGTTCTGAATTCCCCCACCCCACATAAATTTGGGGCACAAAAAACCAAACTCATGTCACTCACAATTAGCTGGGTTTCTGTCACAACAATGTTTAGGAGCCATGACTTACCAGCATAGGTAGCAGCCTTCTCCAGTTGTTCATAGAAGACCTTCCAGAACTGTTTATTCTCCATTTCCTTTGCATGAGAACTAACAAAGCATAAGACAGCATGAAATTAAAAGAAAAAAAAAAA
>VZTV01008035.1:0-14670 GCA_013400875.1 Anhinga rufa
CTGTGATTCTGTGAATATTTTGCAGTTCACACCTCTGACTTTTCAACTCCATTTTATCTTATTTTTGTACTAGATAAAATAGAGTGGAAGTAGTTAAAGAGAACACAAAGAGAATCTCGGCAAGAGTAGAGAAATACCCAAGTGACTCTTGCTGTTATACCAGGAATATTGACCTGTTAATATATGAGATCACTGATAAATTAACATTCATAAACTTGTAAGTCCTGTTGCTGCATACAGTCTCTTAGCAAAATTCAGCTCTTATATGGGAGAATGAAGTTGAATGTAAATCATGTTGTGAATAACTTCACTCATGTACACACAATACGAATAATATTGTTGGATTAATCTCTGTGTTCAAGTTTCCTGTTTAACTAGTGGCGTTGTGTAAAAATTATAAATATTTGGTATTTATGATGCTGACATGCTACCTTTAAAAACAATGCTTCTGCTGCACTCGCACAAGCATCAGATGATGTTGAACATTCATTTTCAGCATGCAGCCCTCCTCCAGGCACCGCAGGTGCTGAGGCTGTCGCTGCCTCGTGTTGGATGACGAGCAGCACTTTGCAGTCCGCTTCACTGCTGCGTCCACCCTCTGTCAAATGGAGCTGAACCTGAAATCACGCTGCTGTGGGTCAGCAGCCAGTGGTGGTACTGCATCCTCGCTGGTTTTTTCCCTGACTTTTTTTTTCCTCAGTTGTTTGAGAAGCCCAGCAGGAGCACTCTGGTGAGGTCTCCTATCCCTGCCAGCTTTCTGGTTTGGTTGCTTTTCCTTCATACAGGTGATTGGGAATGGTTGGATCAGTGTATACAGCCATGCTCCTCCTTTTCTTTATTCGTATTTCCTTCTCTGAATGACCAAAACCAAGCGGTGGCTCCTCTAGCTGCTCCTATTACAACATCTCTGTCCTACATCTCTTCTCCTGATCCTGATTTTAGCATAACATTCCCATTCCAGCTCCTCTGCTCCCTGCACCCTGAAACAGTTCACACAGGACGAAATTAGTCTGCTGAGGACTGAGGTCTGATCACTTATGGCATGATAAAATCTCATTTAGCATTAAACATCTGGGGCTCCTTCCTTTACGGGACAATTTATACGGTTCCTTGATTTACAGAGATTCCTTACTGCCATCCGTGGTCAGATGGACATTCCCTGCCCCTTGCACATGGTGTACAGGTTTGTACTTCATCAATGAGCATGTAAAGCACAGCAAAGGCAAATGCAAAGGAGTTTTCCTCACCTTTAGAGGGGAAAATGGGAAAAGGAACTGAACGTGTTGGATACTACAGATGGAGCTCACTGTTTTCTAGAAAGGGTCTTGCAGACTCAGCTTCTGGAGAAAGGGTGAAAACTAGACTGGAGCGGCAGTCGGAGCAAAAGGCACATACAAATGCATTCCCAGAGCTATACCTTTGCAGATATTCAGGGCTTAGAGGGATGAAGCTGCTGTGCAAGCTTTCGGCCATTTAGGAGAGGTGAGCAGTAATGGGATGGGAAGGAGACTGGGATACAAAATTACATATCCATATATAAGCTGCTAAACTAATAGCATGGGATCTTTTCACCTAGAACTGGTGATGAGGGAACATAACCATCATTCCTTTTCCTGGAGACTTCTGAGCCTCATAAACTTGAACACCAGACATTCTCAGTAGGATATGTCTAACCAAGATCAGTCTCTTGCCCAGGAAGCTGTTGGCTGGAAGGATCGTTTCCCTGCATAGTGAAGAGATGCTGGCTGCGGGAGCTTTTGGCACAAGACTGCCTGCTGTCAGCCTGCCTGATGGCTGGAAGGGGGCACACCGAATATATGTTCAGCTGCTGATGTGTCCAAGAAAAGAGATGATAGATGTTCGTTCTTCTGAGCTGTGCTTTCAGATTTTTGTGTCTTGGCTTCTGCTGAAAACCACAACTTCCCCCACCCTGCTCTGTCTCCCAGTACAACTGATTAATTCTGACTAGCCTCCGGTGCTCCAGCAGATATCTGAAACACGCCGTGACGGAGCCAAGAGAGCGAATCCTGAAACTAGAGACACAGCCCGAGACTTCAGTAAACAGGATGGGGAGAGCATGAAGCAGAGAGTCCAGCCAAAGGAATGGCCAGCATTGAGATTGCTCTAAAATAACCCAATACAACAATTCTCCCAGAAAATCTGTCAACATCCGTGCTTTGCTTCCACCCAGAGCTAATGATTTTTCTGGGGGTGATTCGATGTGTATGTGTTTTGGCAAGTTCTTTCTTGATCATCACCTACGATTTTCCTTTATTTTCACATAATCTGAGCTCCAGATCCTTCTTTAATACCTGATTTAACCCACCAAAAATGCAGAATTTTACCAAAGAGGGCGGCAGATGATTTGGCTTAAAAACACTCCTTGTACCAAAATGCCAGCCTCGCTGTGCGCTAGGTGAGAGGGCAATTACATGAAGCTTCCAGAAGCATTTACTGTGTCATGCCTTAACTCAGCCTTTGAGAATACAAGTTCAGGGGGTGCTGAGAAGATCTGCTTTGTGGGATTTTTTGGTCTTGCCTAGCATTAAGTTGTTGGTTTTGAAGCTAGTATTTAACTTACACATTCTTGCATCTTCCTCGAAGCTATCACCTCCACCAGAAGGTCAACCTCTTATTCAGGGGTGGCAGGTGAAGTAGTTGTACAAAGCCCCTGAGCTTGCCTGGAAGAAGTCCTCAGACTGCAATCTAATGACAGGCTGGACCATGCCAGCATGACCTTGGTCTGAGATGGAGACCGTGTGTACATGTGAGGAGGAGCGCTGACCTGTAGGTGGAGGATTAGGCTACCTTTTCATCTGTTTTTCTCCTTAATCTAGCTGCCTTGTGCTGGGAGGAAGTTGGAATTGCCTGCAAATCCGACAAGCAGCAGAAGTGCTCAGGGTGATGTCCCACCACGCTGGAGCACCTTCACTAGATGATCTCAGGCATAGATCGAGATGCAGGTTAGGAGCTGGACACAACACGAAGCTACTTTGGATCCCAGGAAATGTTATCGGCAATAAGTACGCCAACTGTTGTTCATCCAGCCTTGCATGTGTGATTATCTGCGTGAGTAAGGGTGAGCTGTCTGGGTACAGATAGTTTTACGCTGCCTTCCGCTAATTGCAGTAAGCTATTCAAAATATATATTATAAAAACCTAGGAGCCATAGTCTAAGCTTCAAAACCTCTTCTGCTTTGCAGATTTTAATCAGTTTTACCATGGCTTGTGAAGTAAATGACAGAAGCACCTTTAAAATGACGGTTGTATGGGAAGGAAGAAGTAGAGGGGCGTGGGCAGAGAGCAGTGCCTGGCTTCTGGGGGGAGAATAAGGTAGTCTGCAAGGTACCGGGATGCAGGAAGGACCCGCATCCTTGCTGCTCATCTAGCAAGTCGAGGAGTGGCTATGCAAGTCTTGAAATACGTCTCCCTGAAATACATCCTCGTTCTCTGTGGTCAGTGGGATCTTTGCTCTCAGCACCACGCGCTTCCCAGGAGGGCACAGGCTGGCTTCTGGGCTGAGGCTACTGGAAGATATCAGAGCGCTACCTTTCCACTTCTCTTGTAAGAACTAAAGGAAAGCATTTTAGCTTCACTTTGCTTAAAAAGAGATTTCCTTGTGCAGTGGAAGTTGGCAGTGTGCTTACTGATAAGGTGTCAGTCCCCGTTCTAGGTAGACGTGCTCGAGAACTGAAGACAATTGAGGAATGTGATGGCAAAATCCACTGCACTGCTGAGTCCTCCCAGCTAGCTGACAGTTGATAAATACCTGGAAATGCTCTACATTCTCCTTATTACATTTATTAATATTAATATATGCTAAAGAAGCACCAGCAACACTAACTACAGGTACAGTTGAACATTTGTGCAGTTTTCATAAATAGTGGAAGCAGTGACATTAAACATATGCAGGAATCCCCATAGTTGTAAATATTTACAAATACTTATTTTGGCAAGAGCACCTAATTCAGATGTTCCTAGCTGCACTCCCTGCTACAATGTGCATGTCTGTCACACGGTATGCTCCTCAAATTGATAGCTGAATTAGTCTGAATGCAAGGGATTTCCCTTGGCGTATCACTTTGTATGTCTCAAATATTTAAATTTCATCACAGTCGGGGAAAAAACACACCGCTCCAGCTACGCGCAATTAATACACAGCCGTTGCGGAGTCGGTGTTGATTCATTTGCCAACAAGAGGGATCTAACGTATTATGTGGTACGTGAGCACGATCTCGCACAGTAATTAATAATCCTTATCAGAGCCACCTAAGCATCTCCTGGTAGGCCGTGAATTGCAGTTCAAGAGATGCTTATGAATTCCTAACTCGGGCACTTCCCAGAAGACCCGAGCATGGGAGATTGCGTCCCACTCAAATGCAGCTCTGAAACACTTTGCCTTTAGACATCGGTAGGCTTTTTTCTTCCACTGAGGTAGTCAAGGGAAGCTTAAACGCCAGACCAAGCACGATGTGTGGGTATTGCCTTGGCAGAAGTAGTTTAGTGCGTGGTGCGGGAGGGGGGCGAGACCTCACTGCATTTGGCCATGCGCAGGTCTGAATGCTCGCTACCTGTTAAAATTTGCTTCAATTGCTTTAACTGAAGCAGAAGCTCATATTTTTCTGAAGTTTCACTTTAGTTTGTGCATGGGACAGCTTTTTATATATTATTAGCTTTCTTGTTTCTCCTTTTAGTCAAGCGGTGGTGGGTTCTCTTGCTGCTTATGGGTCTTTTTTCACAAAGCATCAGCAGAAAACCCCATTTTTAAGTAAGAAAATTAAATCATAAACCCCCCAAAATATAAAATTGAGGCACAGTCTAGCATCACGTGAGTTTTAAATCTCATGGTCTTAAAGTGAACAAGGGTCTTTTTGCACAGAAAACTGTGATTTAATGTAATAGTTATATTCCCTCTGGCGCTATTATAACAAGTTAGGTATCAGTAGCAGCAAGGACAAGCAATGCAAGCCTCACCTTGGGTCAGCACCCCAAATCCTTACCGAAGGTCCTTGGTATGGTTGTGAAACCTGGAGGCAGCCTGCGCAGCAGGGGTGCCTGAGCTGGTGAGCTGATTAAAGGCGCTGCATCGCCAGTCCCCCTGCGTTTTGCTGAGCCTGCACCATATATTTCCTGTCAAATACTGTCTGTGTGGTTTGTTTTCAGCCCTCAGTGTGGAGAAATATTCATGCTGTAAGAAGACATTGCAGTTCAGACAGAGCACTAGAATGGGTTTTCTTCAGTCATTTTCTGAGGCTGCGACAGACACCAACAAAGTGGTTTCTTTTCGCTTTTCGTGGATACAATTGGAGAGGTTACTTTTTTATTTATTTTTTTTAATTTTTTATTTTTTCAACTTCAACAAGATTTGAAAACTATATTAAGAATAGGCTTTGTGGAAACTGGGGTCAAGATCAGTGGAAACAATACATCTCTAATGAAGCTTCTATAAGCTATCCAGATACAAATTGGTCTTTTCATTTACATTTCACTACAGATGTCAATGAAAGCACAGTTCCTTCTAAAGCATCCTAATGTATGTAAACCATTGCGGGAAGCATAGCGTGCAAAGCCTAGGAGACTGCAGATGGAGAGAAAAGGCTCCTGATTTCATAAAAATAACAAAACCTGTTTTAACATATTGTGCATTAAATATTGTTCATTTGCATACTTTCTATGGCTAGGTTATAAAAGCCCACCATGTGGTGGACTTGTTGGAAGCCTGAAAAGATACTCTTTCTCCAAATGGAGATGTGTTAGTGGAAGCTGCTGCTTAATTATAAAACAAAAATAACTAGTTTTCTCTAGCTTGGTATTTTTTTTGTTTTCTTCTCCTTTTGTAGGTTTTTTAGAGTCTGGGTTTTTTGTTGTTTATATAAAATTCAATAGAATTAGGAAGGGAAACATAGGTGCAATCACCGCAAATTCTGCTAACTGGGGTTCGGTGTTTTACAACAGTCTGCCTGCTTGGAACCGGCAGCAGCAGGGACTCCTCCATCAAGAGTTTCCAGCAGATAGCCAGGCAGATTGTGAAGTACCCCTTACATTATTTTTTTTGCATCTTTATATAGAATTGTATAATTTTACATGTATCGTATATAGTGTATCTGCGGCTGAAACATTGGATAGTACAAATGTACAATACCACAAATTAAAATAAGAAATTGCTGTCAAAAGCGTAAATAGAAAAATGTGCAAAAGGAGAAGGAAAAATCAGTGTACGTGGGATGGGAGTCTTGTGTACACGCATGCTGTCAGGGTTTGGAGAAGGATGGAGTGAAACATTTTTTTGTAGGGAGCAGGTTCCCCCTCTTAGGAGCCATGACTTTGCCCAGTCCCGTTCCACATAGAGGATTTTGTGAACCTGGAGCAGTGGGTGGTACCTGAGCACAGGCTCCCATTAAATCCAGCTTCGGAGGAGTCTCATCTATGGCCAGAGCGGTAAGGGTTTTGAAGGTTAAGGTTGCCAGCTTAAAATCAATCTGCTAGTTTATAAGCTGCCAACATAAAGAGTGCGGGATGGGCGTAATGCAACTGGGGCAGCGGGGAGCTGGCGTGCTCCTGCGTTCAGGGGGGTTTGCGAGGGTAATCGGAGCAGCCCAAGTAGTTGGCGTTAGCATGTATCTTGCTGGAGAGGGTGCAAATGAAGCTGCGAGGTGGTCAATCTTAGTTCGAGCATTTTTTTAAGAAAAAGCAATTTTCAGCCAAACTCAAGGGAGAAGCCCTGTACCAGGGAAGCGCCTTTTGCAAGCCCCGTGGAGATCCATTCGCAGCTAGCCAAGCTGCGAGCTGCTGAGGCTTGTTGTTTGTCATCTGCTTTTCCACAGCCTGGTTTGCTCCTGGCCGGCAGTCAAGATGTGGGGTGTTCCCTGAGCACCGACAGGTACCACCCCAGCGCCCGGCAGATCAGACTGCCGCCTCCAATACCTGGTGGAATGCCCCTAGACCCAAAAAGGATGCTCTGGTCTGGGGAGTCCCCCCGCAAATATCCCAGGAGGTTGGTGTGTCCACGTACATCCTCCAGGTGCTGGGATTTGGAGACCCAAGGGGGAGACTTGCACAGCGGGCAGGGGCAGGACCCTTTGGTGCTTCAAGTCTTGAACATCCCATTTGATGAAAGCTTTGCAAATCTTGACCTTAATGAGGCAGCCTCTCTCAGTTCTTCCCTTGAATGTGTGTGAGTGAAGAGGGCTGGGATAAATCCTTCCTTGAGAGATTATTGGAATATTTTTAAAATAATGAATCAATACTTTTATCATTAGCCTCAGAAATGGGTGATGATCATGCCCGCAAGGCAGCAAGAGCTTTTGCATTTAGCCTGCGGTGTGAGGTTTGCTCAGCAGACGGGAAGTGCCCAGTGTTTGTTGAAGTTAAAGAGATAGAGTTGTCCCAGTCCATGGGAACTCCTCTATATATACAGAGAGAGAGAAGGACTGTTGGACGAATAAGAGTGCAGTGTCATATAAATAAAGGCTTATTCAAAAAATCATATGTGCAAGGGAACTGAACTGGTCCCACAAAGCCTGTGTTGATGATGGCATATTTTGCTGCAAGTGCCTGACTCGGTGACCTCAACAATATTCCTTCATCATAGGGTTTGTGCGTGGTGAACATGGGATAATTAAAACATCCTAACGGGGTTTTACTTAAAACAGACGATGGAGAGAAAATGAAGATCCAGCTGGAGTAGTGGTTTGCACTGGCTCAGCGCAGGATCCGGGTACCAGGCTCCGGCAGGGCAGCGGTGACAGCTCACGGAGCAGAAGTGAGGACCCAGCCACATGCCCTTTGGCAGCGGCAAAGGGAAGCACCTATGTGGGGGGAAGCTTTTTGTCGCTTTCTCAAATTAGGTGTTTTCTGAGCAGGATGCTTGCGTTTGTCAACAGACCGTGCCCTGGAGCATATAGTGCCTATGGTTTAGCATAAGTGCTGTCCTGAGCTAGAAATGGGCCTACACAAAGCGCCTGTGAGTCTTAGTACAGGAGCCTCTAGATGAGGAAAATGTCATTTTTCCTATTTCTATGAATTAAGCAACGTTACTGTCACCTGATAGCAGCTTCTGGCTTCACACGGGGAAGTCTGACTGTGTTAACTTGCTCTGTTTCCCCTCATCCCTTCTCTGCAGCAGCAGCAGGAGATGCTGGCAATGAAGCATCAGCAGGAGCTGCTGGAGCACCAGAGGAAGTTGGAGCAGCACCGACAGGAGCAGGAGCTGGAGAAGCAGCACCGAGAGCAGAAACTTCAGCAGCTAAAAAACAAAGAGAAAGGAAAAGAGAGTAAGTAGCAAATGCTCACTTGTTTCAGGGATGACAGGTAGAGCCGATGAATGGAAGCCATAAAGCTGCTTTATAAACTGGAGAAACCTTCATGATAGCTTCTCTACAGAGCTCGGCTGCGCAGGGAGCTTATGTAAACTGTTAGGAGGTATTGAGGGTGAGAGAGAAATGTATTTCTATGCTTTATCTTCATTTGTGTCTTACTAAATGCCATTTTAGCGTTTTTCAAAAGGAAGCGTATCATCTCTTTACTTGATTTAACATTTTTTGAAGTATTTTTGGCAGCGTTCCTAATGGAGGCAGAATATTAAGCCCATAAAATACACCAGATGCACACTGCATTTCTTTTTCTTTCACTTTTCTTAATTTCACTCTTTTAAGATGTAGCCGAGTTCTCAGTTCTTAACTTTAAAGTGTTTTCATTCAGAAAGTACTTCTTTCATGAGGTTACAGATTGTGGTTGGCTTTCCCACGTGTCATTATGCGCTTCACGAGATTCAGTAAAATGATTATGGCCTCACAAATCCCCTTATCAAAGACACTTTGGTTGCTTGTTCCGTTTTCTTTTAGAAGTGAATGGGAGGACAAATACCTCACCAAGTTTTACTATCAACTCTTTAGGTCTTAATTTCAAATAAAATAAAGAAGCCTGGGATGGAAGAAGCAGAGAGGGCTGAAGGGTACCAGGAGATGGGGTGCTCTCTGGGGACCAGGAGCAAGATAAAGCTACAAGAACGACTCTTCTAGTAGGAAAGGACCGGGGTCTAGGAGACTAAAACAAATTATCTGAAGGTTGAATTCCCCACTCCCTGCATGTGCATCTTGCAACAGCAGGCTTGAAGCTGCAGCCAGAATGAGGGAACACACAGACCTACCCCAATATCTTCCCAAAGCAGTTCATGGGAGGTCCAACATGTCTCTGTGTGTCTGGTTTGGGTTTTGCTCATATTAAATGCTAGGAGAAAGACCAGAGGATGAGAATCTACTTAAAAGAAGCTGTTTAACATTTAGGAGTGAGGAAAGGTGAGGATAATGCAGGTTGGCTACTCAGGTGCCCGGCTGGCTGCCACAGGCGATGCTTTCCATAGTCCTCTGGCTGCTTTGTGTTATTTTCCAAACTAAAAGCAGATTGGTTCGAACTGGATGAAACCAATAAGCATCTCCACTGCACCCTGCTCTTCTCGTCAGCTGTTGATGTTGTATGAGTGTTTTGCTGGGCTGGGCAAGATGTTTTGATATCTGGCTATTCTCATTAAAGGAATTTGCAAATAAATAAAAATGCCTGAATCTCTGTAAAATGGCAAAAGCATCGAAGCACCTTTTGGATGAAACGAATAGGTATAGAGTTAAAAAACAATTTGGGGATGTTAAGTTGAAGATCCTGTTCCCATGGCTACAGTTTTATTTTTAAATTACTTTTTATTTAAGAAGTACTATGGTGTATAATCATTATAGCACCTCAGCTCTTAAGAATACTTAAGTTATTTTTCTCACATCAGAAAATTTTGCTAAGCGCAACACAGCTAAAATTGTCCTGATCTGATATATGAAGAGTGCATAATAGATGTAAAGTATAGTTTATTTTCCCTCCTTCCTCCATCACTGTAAGCCAAAATATATTGTTTTGTAGCTTTTAGAAGGCAAATCACAAACCAGTTTAGATGAACATAATATCAGCTCCTTGCTTTCTCGTCTTGGGAGCGTTAACACATCCCTCATGAACTGATATCTGCTATCATAAAGCTTTTTGATCAAAAGCATGACTTTCACGAAAGGGAGAAAAATGTGTGTGGAAGCGAAGGTGGTTTATGCGCAGGATAAGGAGCGATAGCTGGTTGTCCTGTCTTTCCACTGTTAGGATTGAACCTAGAACCAGTCCCGTGCATCGGTGTTTCCAGACACTTCTGGGCATGGGCCATTCAATCCCTCGCTGCTCAGGCAGCCTTGGACAAGCTGGCCAGCTGTGGTCAGCCCACCCTATCGTTAAGGGCTTTCTCCCATTAGTTTCCATTTGTTCTGCTGTTGCATTGTGCAACCTCCTCCTGTGAGAGCCTGGTCCTCCTCCTACCCTCCCTTATTCTGTTCCCACTACCATGCCTTATCCTGTATTTGGATACTATTTGATCCTGGGACAATATGTAACTTGGTTTTGTCTCTGCGGTAGTAACCTGGCTCAGTCTTGTGGCTCTTCAGAGCCATCCCGTCTGCAGTACTTCTGCTCATTGTGGCTCTCTCCTGTTTGTGGTCTTACCAGTTGATCTACTCTTTGCTCCCTGCTCCTCTTAAACACTCAAGCCCTCCAAAATGAATAGGCCAGCTTCACAGTTTGGTTTTCCCCACCGTGCACAGATGCCCCCCTCAGCCAGGGCTGCTGCATGGGCTCTTGCTCTCCAGTTCCTTCTCTCTCATACTCCTTTTACTCTGCCGCGCCTTTTGCTTCCACTGGGGTTGGGTGTCTTGCTTCCTGCCTATGGACTTATTCCGTGTGTATTTTGATGTTTGACTTCTGCTCTTGTCCTCTTTACTTATATCCCTGCATGCTGTATACTATCGCATATGTGACAGGTTGTCCCTTTCTGTCTTTGGAGTCCTTGTTAACATCTTCACTGGATAGTGCACAGCACTTCTGCCTGTAACAGTGTGACTGGGTCCGAAATAACCCAGTATATAGTATATTTAAAAGTGAGTTAGATTGGGTTTTTTTCTTTTGATCTTTCAACTCAAGGGTCAAGAGCTGAGTAATGGTCAGAAGGTCTTGCATGACAGTTTGGTCCATGGCTCCGGCGTTGCCCAGGGAAGGGGAAGCCTGCGCATTTTTATCTTGTTAAGCATATATGGGGCCTTTCAACTTCTAATTAAGGAGGAAGACATGCCAGAGGAGCTTTTGTAAACTTCAGGATCCAAAAATGTTCAGCTTCAAGTCTTCTAAATAATGTCAGATTTATCCAAAACTGACAACACAGCCGTGTTTGATTATTTTAAAGATGCTAATAGATTAAAGATTACCCTTTTTGGAGAAGGAAGTCCTTTAAGCATGAATTTGTCATCTGTTCTGGTCTAGCCATGTGGCTTGGTACACTCATATGAATTTATCTCCAGCTCCTCAGTTGAACTTCCCATCGGGCTACACGCCAAACCTACGTTTGCAGAGCTAGTGAGAAACACAGGGCTCCAAAACGGTGAATTTTCAAGCTTTTCAATGTGGCTTCAGTGGTTGAACAATATTACATCTTTAGGCAGTTCTTTATAGAAATAATGCAGTTTTCTTCTCTTGCGGAGATAGAAAAAATTGTTTCCCCGGTCTGTCAAATGTCATTGTTGAGTAGGATCCAGGAGACAAAAGATCACCCTGTCATATTTTAAGTTTTTATTCCCTGTAGAGCAGATAGTTTTCCTGGCCTTTTCATTTTCTTGTAGCCCAGATATTTTCCTTTGGAATTCTTGCTTTACACCGTGGTATAGATGAACCATCATTTTCCACATGTTCTGCTTGCCAAACTTTCTATGCATTGCTCCATGAGGAGCTCTGCCTGCGAATCTGTTCTGTCAACCAAATGATAATTTTAATCCATCATCGCAGTAAAACAGACTGGTCTCTATTGTGGAGGAAATAATGATTAGAAATTACACAGTTGACATTTTAACTCTACGCTACAAAATTACTGACTTTCTTCTTTAAATGTTAGATTTTCTATTTGAAGAAATAGATTGCACACTTGTAAATGAATTGGAATATTATGTAGGTCTTATTGTACACAGATACTTTTGAACAAAGAGGTCCCTATTTACAAGAGTTTTCAAGACAAAATCTACATATGAGACATTCGTCTCATTCCCCTTCTGCTTGCAGATGTGACATTTAAAAACTTGAGTGTACACAACACCCTTTTTCTTAAATACCTTTGATTAAAAGAAAGCTGGAATACCTAGTACAAGTGCTTTATTCTAAGTCTACTTTTATGCAAGTGTAAAAATCCTCTTCAGAAATCTTTTATAGTGAAATGATAAATCTCTGATTAAATCTCTGTTTTCAAACATAAGTTGTGATTATATGCAAAGCTAAAGGAGAAAAGAAAAAAAGAAGAAAAGGAAAAAAAAAAAGGAGAACTCCTTACTGGAGGCACTTTGTTATTTTGTCTTTGAAAGAAAAGTTCTTCTTTTGGACTGGAAATCAAAGACTTAATTCTGAATCTTTTTAGAAATTTAAACTCTTTAAAGTATGTGAATTGATTAAATAACCTTTTTTATTTTTGACATTTCAGGTGCAGTGGCAAGCACAGAAGTGAAGATGAAATTACAAGAATTTGTCTTAAATAAGAAGAAGGCATTGGCACACCGGAATCTCAACCACTGTATATCCAGTGATCCTCGCTTCTGGTATGGGTAAGTGGTACTGGGCTTATCTTTATGATTCAGCCGGTGCCACCTTTTTTCACAATTGCTGGAGATGTGGGGAATAGACCTGACACGTTTACTGGATGAACCAGAACAGTGATAGAACTAGGGTTTGACTTTGCTGTACAACATTACCAAAATATATTCTTCAAGGGGTTTCAGCGTGAATAATTTTCATGTATTCTGTGATGGTCACAGTATTTTTGTGGGTAGAGGTCTTTGCTGTCATCTTTAATCCGTGATTATTCAAACTCTCAAGTTCTACCAGCAAGACTCAACCTTTATAAGTTCTCTAGCTTTTCACCTAGGGTTTTGTCCTGCCAGGCGTTACAAAAATTGAACTTCAGTAAAAGGGGGAAATTACTTGTTATGTTCAGTGAATTGCAGCTCAGGATAGTTGAACTAGCATTACGTTTTTAAAGCCTTTAATGCTTACTGCTCATCTTAAACTCTCAAAGTTGGAAGCTTTGTTTACTTGACTGTTCTCTGTAAACTGCTGGAAACATCAAATGTGTCCTGTCTGCATTTCTAATCGCAATTGCCCCAACATCTACGTTTTCAACTGGAAGTTTTTAACCTTTGGTCTCCAAGAAAACCCAAGTATCCCGTGGGGTGAGAAGGTAACAGGTGATGTATAATGACACGGGAACAAAGAGTGACTTCTTCGATTATTTCAAATGCACCAAATAGCAAATAGAAATGATGGCGTTATTAACAAGGTACAAGTTTCAGTTCCAGAAATTCACTTCTTCATTGTGTAAAAGAAAATCAGAAAATTCAAGGTGATTTGAAAACTTCCACTACTATAACACTGTGAATATCTATATTTAAAAAAAGGTAATGTTTTGGATGTTGTGTTTAGTGACCATAAAAGTAATGAAACTTAGAATTACAAAAGTCAAGGAAATTTTGCTCTGAAATTTGTGTTCAAGCAAAGTGTCTGACAGTATTTTAAGTCTTAAGAAATGAACATGTATACAGGGATGGTGAGGTCATAGCCAGAAGATGTTTCCAAATTCAAGACACTAAGCTGAAATTAAATTTGAAAGATATCCCAGCTAGGAGCCAGTACAGAAATGCTGAAGTGCAGTTGGCACAAAAATTCAAACATTATTCCAGTAGGGTGGGATTGAGCAGTTTTAACACATCTCTGAAAATCTAATCTGAGACTTGAAAGTTGTATGGTTATGGCACTGGTTAAAGTAGCAAAATGTTGTTAGTTTATGCAAAGATAATGTTTAAGGCCCACTAGGTCGGCATCGAGGATAGTAGAAGAAATAGGAGAAACTGAATTTCAGTCAAGACGACATAAATATCTTTTTTAGATAACTGATTTTCCACTGTTCTTAATTGAGACTCACCAAGAAATTTGGAGATTTTATAAAAGGCAGTTGAAAACTGTCTGAGCAACTATATTTTCCATTTTTTTTCCAGTTAGTTAAAATGCCTGTTAATGCAAAAATGGTATAAAGTCAATTAGAATTAAGGATTAAGGATAGTAAGTGCTTTCTTCCAAAACCTTTGATCCTCTGGCCCTAGAGAAACCTGGCATAGAATTGCTATCAGGTGAATTTAGAAAAGAGAAAGATAACTGAGTGATCTGAATTGCTTACGTTTTGCACAGTTTTCAATTAACTGCTTTTTCACCGAGAATCCAGCATTCAGAGATGAATTGAAGAGCAGGGGTCTGTAATACCTGTATGATACAGGGCTGGGGTGATGCAGAAGGTTATTTAGCCAAGTTGCATTTAAGGTTTCAGTATGTTTCCTGCTTTGTTCTAAGCGAATGCTGAGAACTTTCTGAGCACCAATATATTGTTTAGATTTACTGTGGCATATGTTAATCAAATCATCCCTTTCCTGTGATGCTCCAGGGATGCCAACAGGTAGAGACAACATACAAACTGTTGCACAAGGGGCCATCCCTTTTCTTACGGATTTAACGGGCTTGCCATCCCCTCATCTTCCCTCCATCTGTTTCGGCGGGGGGAGAGGATCAGCA
>VZTV01008037.1:0-48023 GCA_013400875.1 Anhinga rufa
TTCTTTAAACAAGCATAAAGATGATTATTTTATGAAGCACTGTGACTTTAAATAAGGTACCAGTATTTTCTGTTGTAAAATTCTGTGCTCTTTAATATGGTCCTAACCAGGTCACGTCTTGAGAACTCAGAGGAGTGGGAAGAACAATAGATTTGTAGAAGCCTGGTTTCGTGGTTTATCCCCCGCCGGCAACTCAGCCCCACGCGGCCGCGCGCTCGCTCCCCGCCGGTGGGATGGGTAAAAGAGTAAAAGAGAGAACACTCGTGGGCTGAGATAAAGACAGTCCCATAGGATCATAGAATCAGAGAATGTCCTGAGCGGGAAGGGACCCACAAGGACCATCGAGCCCAACTCCTGTCCCTGCACAGGACAGCCCCAAATTCACCCCGTGGCTCTGATGGCGATGTCCAAGTGCTTCTTGAATATCGCCAGGTTTGGTGCCATGACTGCCGTGACTCCTTCCTGCTCCACCACCCTCTGGGGGAAGAGCCTTCTCCTCATACCCAACCTAACCCTCCCCTGGCACATCTTCCTGCCATTCCCTCGGGTCCTAGTAGGCAAAGCAAAAGCCACACGCATAAGCAAAGCAAACCAAGGAGTTCCTTCCCTCCTTCCCACGGGCAGGCGGGTGCTCAGCCATCTCCAGGAGAGCAGGGCTCCATCACGCGTAACGGTGACTGGGGAAGACAAACGCCATCTCTCCCAACGTCCCCCTTCCTCCTTCTTCCCCCAGCTTTATATATACATACATATACTTTGAGCATGGCGCCGTACGGCGTGGGACGTCCCCGGGGTCAGCCACAGCCAGCCATCCCAGCCCTGCCCCCTCCCCGCTCCCTGTGCCCCCCAGCCCCTCGCTGGTGGGGCGAGAGGCAGAAAGGCCTCGGCTGGGTGTAAGCCCTGCTCAGCAGGGACGGAAACACCCCGGGGCTGTCAACACCATTGCCAGCACAGACCCAATCCCCAGCCCCACACTGGCTACTGCGGAGAAAATTGACTCCAGCCCAACCAGACCCAGCACACCTGGGAAGGTGGGGTTGGTTTGGGGGTTTTGTTGGTTGGTTGGCTGTTTTTTTGGGGGGGTTGGTTTTTTTTCTTTTCTTTTATTTTTTTTATTAAGCTCTTTCCCTCAGGAAGAGTAAAAACACATCTGTAGAGTACTAAACCAGTAACTGACCTAGAAGCATTGACCTGAGCCCCACTGGGAAATGGGCACATAACCAGCATGGATTTCCTGCTCATGCGGATATATTTTGAGGTTGGAAGTTCTCTTCCACCATGGCCCCTCGTCATGCACGCACAGAGGACTCTGTGTGCTTTAGTGTTCAGATTCGCCTGCGTGTCGTGCAGGATGTGTCAGCCACGCGCAGCAAATCCAGCGGCAGGTTTAGTGCCTGTGACTCCTGAACTCCTAGTAAGCTGGCTTCGTTCAGTGCTTGATCCTTCACTTACTCATTAGATGGAATTATATTTGAAATAGACTTAGAGACAAAGTTATAATTTGAATGGTTTAGAAATCACTTTAAAATTATGGTGACTGTTATGCTTTAGTTACATGTCTGTCTTCTACTACCCAGGGTGTTTCTATCGTAATTTTGTACATTTGTCACCCAAAGTGGCACTTTAGTTTCAGTGTTGGTGCAATTTCTTATATGTGAAAACAAAAAAAACCTATTTTTTTTAAGGCTACTAATTGAATTTTTGTGACTATTCTATAGGCATAATTATATAATAAATACCCAAATTTGGGAAGACAAGAAAAAAAGGCAAAACAAAACAAAACCCAAACACCTGACCAGAATGGTGGTGGTGTCTTGTCCAGTGTGAAAAACTACTAAACAGGACTAGAATGGAGGTTATCAGGACACTTCATGAACTGGAAATTTGAATTACCAGGAAATTTCAGAAGTAATTCCAAGCCAAAAGTCTCTGTATTTTCCAAATTATTCATGAGGCTTCAATCAGTAATGTGGCTGAAATACGTTTTCATTTAATGCCTCGAAGAAGCATAATTCCCATAGCATTACTATCCCCGTCTTCAGGTGCACACAGAATGTGACTTCACTGAATGTAAGAGGGAAGAATCTTACAGCTGATAATCTGTGATGTCAAGAAAAGAAAAAATGCAGGAAATGGTTTTCTTGAAGTTTCTGGAAGAACCTTTCTTTTGGCAGGTAAAAGGTCATACAGTTCAAACCTTTGTCTCTTGACAGAGCCTTGAAGCTGATTTCACAACCTGTTTTGTAGCGATCTGTTTTAAGACTTTAATGCTTAGAAGAGCCTGCTAACATTTAGGAGAGATGCTAACTTCTCAACTTTGTATCCTGTCTCCTTCTCGATTAGATGTCTGATTGTATAATTACTTGAAGACGGCCGATTGTTCTACCTTCAATAGGAAATTTGGCATTGGAAGAAGGCAATCTTCTAAAAACAAACAAGAAAAAAAAAATCAAGTTGGAAACTAGCTTCCTCTCGTTTTTAACATGTTCCTCTTTTTCTCTAAAGTGAGAATGATCACATTTAATTTTAGTTGTAAAGATTTTAAAAAGCTGCAGATCAGGTTCTAATTTATTGCTATTGATTTTTTTTCCATAGTCTTTAGAGCTCTCCTAGATAATTGTTGCATTCTGTGTCTGAATGGAAAAGAAAAACAACATTTATTATTAAGATTAATGAACAACTCACGGGTCTGTGTGGGTAGAGATTTAGATGGTCTTCCTGCTGTTTCATATGTTACCGGTGTCTGTGACAGTCAAGGAAGGGATTTGCTACATTCTGGCCAGCCAGAATTTTCAAGATCACCCACTAATTTTGGTTAATGCAGTCTGGAGTCCAAAAAAAAGATGTCTAAACATTTGGGGGAAAGCTATCCTTAGTTTAGCCACATTTTCTACCACTGATAGTTATTTAATAAATATCTGTTCTGAAATCTCCGGAATCCTCAAATAGTGTTTAAAGTTTCTGTCATGAAATGGACAAGTGCCGAGTATAATTTTTAAAATCCTGTAAGTTTAGCACATTTTTATGTCATACTTTTGTCAAAAAATGAAGGAGATTGAAATCCAATAGACAAGTGGTAATTTAGGCTACTAGGCAACATACAGAAATTAATACAAAAGTACTTAAAGTTGCTTTGTTCTTTCACTAGGATGAGAGGAGAATTTCTTTAAGGTCATTTTAACTCTGAAACAGTAAAGCTGCAGTCTGCCAACTGATAACTTATGAACAAAAGAGAATATAATGTGATATGGAACAGGCTGACATGGTAGCCAGTGCACATGAACTTCATAGTAGTATCATGTTTTCAACTTTCTCTCTTTCATGCTAATTACAAAAGATTTTATAAGATTTTATGCGCTCCTAGATTCATTATTTTTAAAAAGCACGTCTTGTATGGTGTATTTTATTGTTTGCATTTTGTTTGCTGCTTTTGGTCAGCTTATCGAGCTTTGCGTAATGATTAGATTTTTATTTAAAACAAGTAGCAGGAGTTATTTGCAGTTATCACTTAAAATATTTAATTAACTCCAAACACCACAAAAGTATCATAAATCTTATTTACAGAATATCTTCAAGTAAGCTTGCAAACCAGTTGCCTGCTCAGCTAAAATGGAGCTAAATTGTCAGAACGAGGGTGCTTTGGAACCAATTATATTGCAGTAGCTGCTTCTTTGGGGCTCTGGGGAATTGGGGGAAGACGTCACGTGAAATCTCTTTCTCCCTGGAAATTAATGGATTATTGTCGTAAATGAAGCACAAAGATGTAGTTTGCTTGGTTTATTGTGGTTTTTTTTTTTTTCTGTAAAGGAAATGAGTATTTTATTTTGCAGATTCCAAACATAAGGTGTGATTAGGTAGAATGTACATGCAAAGCAACATGTAAAACACCTTTGATGATACTGAACCAGAACGGGTAAGGACTTCAAGCGATCACTGATCCAGCTCCTCATCCTACTGCAAAAATAAGTCTCTGATGTGTCTCAGTTTCCAGTTCACAAGATTCTACAGCTTTCTCAGATGATCTGTGCCTGTCTTCTGTCCCAGTAGTGTTTGGAAAATTTTTTTCATCTATTGAAGTCATCACAGTTGAAAATTAATCCTTCTTTTCCTTTCTTCCACTGGTGATATTTATTCTTTTTTTTGCAGCAACATTTTACATATTGAACAAAGGTTATCATTATACACAAAAGGAAATAATACACTTTATACACGGCGTCAGCTTCAGAGAATTGATACACCTTCCTCAAAGTTAGTATGAAATTTGGTGTTTGAAATTAGATGATATGTCTCAGACAAGCAAATGAAGCCTCTGTAAAATTCTGGTTTTGCCAAAGATTACCACTTGAGGCACACTGCACTTCAGCTGATATTTTACAATGAGCTAAAATGGCAGAAAAATAAATGTAGAGTCAAAATGACTCTACGGAGAGTCTAATCAGAAGAAAAAGAAACCGCCACCCAATAGAAATATGTTTTTCACTTCTGTTTGTTGTATGCTTGTATTGCCGTTAAGAAGGGTATCCTGATCGTGATGTCATGTGTCTTTAGAGCAAAGGGGATCTGGAATACATGTTTGTAAAGAAAGCCGCTGACGAGCAAGTGAACCTGGAACCACAGGCATCTCAGTAAACTGAGCTTAATTAATCTGATATCAGTACGTCTCACCCAAATGCCTTCTCTCTTCATCTGAATTTCTCTTGTAAAACATTCTTTTTAATTCTCACTCCTGTAAATCTCAGTTTGTTGTTTGATCCTCCTTAGATCTTTTTTAAAAAAATAAGTCCCTAGGTGTTAGTGTCACAACGCTGGGGCATATCTCGCTGCTTCTGCAAAATGGCTTTGGGTTCGCATGTGTGGGTTTTTTCAATCTTGTTGTTCTGATAATGGAGAAAAGGTTGAGGATGGAACTCTAGTTTCACTTGGATTTCTATAAAATGCTGTAACCGTAGTGATTTAAGTATCTTTTTCCTGATTTATACCGTTATAAGACAGAAGAGGATTGGATCTTGACTTCTGATTTGTTTCCCTGTAAGAATGACAGAGTTTTCTGCTTCAGCACTAAAAAGTATGGCTGTACTCTCCGTGAAAAGAGCATTCTATTTGTGTTGACAGCGCTACTGAAGGCATCAGATCCTGCTCATCAAAAACTGGTTGCCTTTGGTATCAGCTAATCAGAGACAGACAGGTGACACTAGTTATCTTGTGAGTGATGAAAGAAATCCATTTGTTTCAAGAGAAGAAGGACTAAAAGGAGTATCATCTACACTTTATTAGAATTAATTGCAATACTAATCATGCTTCTTTTTACCCTGCCTATGGGGTACTTTAATGCTTGTTTAACTTAATGTTTTTCTCCTGAATTAGTCTTCTCTCCTACACATGAACAGTTGAGACAAAAGTCAGATAGGGCAGATGATGTGGGTGGGGATATGTGTTAACTTAAGAACTACCATGGTGGAAACCAGTGTAATATTATCCCTTTTAGAACAAAGAAGAGCGGTACAGAGATCCTGAGTGGCAGGTAATCAAAACAAGCAATTTTTAAAATCACAGCAGGGCAGCCCCATTAGGTTTCTCTATCAGGCATTTGAAATGATTATGTACAGAATATATCGGTTCAACGGTCTGGCAAGTGCAGCTTGTATTTCTAGGTAATCAACTTCAATCCATAACACACTTCTTGCTACAAAGAAAATAACAGTATATTGTCCTATGTGTTGCTTATGTTATCCCTTCTTGACCTTTGTACTGATGCCATACATGTGTGTTTTGCTGTCTGGCGCCACATAACACACTTTGCTGTTTCTGCAGGTGTCAGGTAGGAGAAGTAGTCATAGGAACACTCAGTTTCTTCTTTTTTTTTCCTAACAAGTATCAAAATCTGGTTCTTACAAAATGAAGCAGAATAATAGTATTATTATTACCTGAAAGGGTCAGGTGACATGGATGCAAGGGCAGTACTTGTCCATATAGGTCTACACAGTGTCTGGGAATGTGAGGCAGAGTGTTTCACTACCTCATTGCTATTGCTGTGGAATGAAAGATGTTTGTCCTGAAGACAAAGGAAGATATAAGGCTCTCTTAAGGCACAGATGAAGGCAGCAAATGGTTGAGCAGATAATGCTAGGGTGGCACTTTGCCAGTGCTTCTCTTGGTGCATGGGGGCGGTTATTGTTCTCCCCTGATGCAAGGACTATTTGTTTTAATCAGAGGTGTGACCTGAAGGGCCTCATCCTCACTTTGTATTTAAATTTCTTCTTTACTCCATGAATTGAATTTTGCGGCCCTAAGGACGAAGATAGAATCATTAAGGCAGCAAAATTCACCTTTGCCTACTGTGCTTCTGTTCTGGCAGCATCTGCTCATTCCAGGGCTCCCAAAGTAGGTGGTAGGCCTGCTGACATCTGAGCTTGATGCTCTAGCATTTAATCCCTCTCTTAAAAGTAGGTGGTAAATAAATAATCATAACTTCTATGATCATTTCCTCTTCCTGACATCCTGTACTTCCCCACCGAAGCAGGCACAAGTGCCGTGCAGCATCCTTCAATGCAGATTTAGCGTCAGACACTGGTGCAGCACTGCTTATAGCGAGTTACTGTAGCTCGAGGCAAAATGTTTTTATAACTTAACCAACAGCCTACCTATGACCTTTTAAAAAGAGAGCTGTAACACTGAGTGAAAGGAGGAGAGCTCATACATGACCTTTAATTGGGACAATGTGTTTATGGTCCACAAAGGACACACTCTGCCTTGGGCTGAGTGTAAATATCCTGGTCCTTATTTCCTGTAAGCTAATGTACACTGAGAGGAGTTATATGGGGACTAGTGCAGCCACGCTGGTGTAAAAGCAGGATAAAACGTGAGAGAGGTTTTGAGGTTATTCTGTCGCTACGGAAGTCTGGATTTCCAGCACGGTTGGCTTTTTTTCATCCCCTCAAAAACTCTCTGACATAAAGCCTTTTTTTTTTTTTAAGTATTTTATACTTCGATGAGTACTGCATAGTCCTTAGCAATTAACTGCTGAGGTAAGTTAATGGAATCCCATTGCTATTGACTAAAATACCCTCCATTTATTCTAATTTTGCTGAAGGACTACAAAGCAAAATGCAGAAATATTGAAGTAGTCTCTGAATCTCAGACAGCATGAGCACAGGTCCTAGGATTCTTCTGGAAATCCTGAAAGCCTTCTGTGGTAGAGTAATTCACAGCCGTGTTGTTCTCGTGTTGTCCTGGAAGAACCGCACTGCGTCCCTCTTGGTGGCAACCGTTCGCAAGTGCTTTCCTACAGCGACAGGGACATGTGTTCCTTGCTGAAAAGGGGAGTGATGTGCCCCTCAAGTTGATCTAGCTTATCAACTATACCAGCGCGATTGCTTGTGTTGACCCTTAAAATATTTGCATATAACATTCCTAACTGGATGAACTCGGATCTTTATGATTTTTTCCCTAGATGTATTTTGTTCCTTCCCCCTCTCTTTCCTATGGAGCACAAACACAACAAGGAAGCTTTTTGAGTTTTGTTAAATCCTTGTCAGTGTTTTCATCAATATTATTATTCCAGGTCTGAGACTAGAGCCTGTTAATTAGCCAGAGCATCCTCTGGATCATTGCTTTTGCATCATGCATTAACATTTTAAGGCTATCTTGGTCTTCTCCATCAGAGTATTTAATTTTAAAACAAATGGATAGCTTGCATAATTTAGTATTGAAGATATTATAATAGTTTCAAATTATTATGAATTCTGAGTCTGATTACACAGCACTTCATACATGAAGGAGATTTTCAAAGATACAGGTAAAGATGAATGACAAAGTCAGGTTTTTACTCAGTTTTGGTATGTACTCTGTGACAACTAATTTGAAAATGATTCCTGACATAAGTTTCTTTAATGCTTTTAGATGGAAGTCCTTAGCCCCCTTAATGTACACTAACACTGTTTATCTCCAGTCTCTCTATTGAACTCGACATTAGAAGGGTTGGGGTTTTTTGCCTCCTCCTTCAATAACTTGGAATATCTTTCACTCTATGTTTCTGTTAGCATATTAGGCTTTGAATAGATACTTGGATTCAGAGAGCTGTTGTTAGGCACTGAGCTGTTTGTGATTTTAGGATGGAGGAGGTCTGGCGGCCTCCTCCCTCAGCCTGGGGAAAATTAAGAAAATGGCCTAAGAAATTATGAAATGGCCGTGCATTTGAGGAAGCCATGTCAACTGTGAACCCTGGCCTTCTAGACTGATGGCATAGGAAAAGCTCTGAACTTCTGCTTCTGTGCAGGCTGGTTCTCAGCGATAGTGACCCATCAATAGTCAGGGGAGACTCGGGGACCTAGTGCATTTGTAAATTGGGCGTTTGATAACGTGACTGGATTTAGAACGATTCTGGATTTTAAGGTCTGAACAATTTTGGCTGTATAGCCAATTGGGACAGGTTGGGGTTTGATTGTTCAGTATCTTTACTTGGAGTATAGAATTTGAATATCCCCAGAACTGCTTTTGGACTTACTTATCAAGGCATACATTTGTTCAGAAACATTTTGAAATTGGGGGAAACAGTAAAATGTGTTGGCTATTCAGTGTGATCGAAGTACTGAAGTAAAGGGATCATTTATTGTAGAGAAGTGATATATCACTTCTGATGTAATGATCAAATAAATAAATAAATAAATAAATATACTAACAAATATAATAACAAATAAGTAATATATATTTATATATATATATTGATCGTTCTTTATGTAGCCTTGAGAATGACAGGTACATAAGATTTGCTTCAACGTACATGCATATTGGCTCTATTGGTAGTAATCTGATGGGGTTTTTTAAGTAGTGGGTATCAGCTTGTTTTCTGAGCTGGTACTTCATGCAGAAATCTCCTTCAGACCAGTAGAACCAGGTATTGTTTGTGTGTGTGAGGTTTAGCTCCAAACTGCAATTTCAAATGCACTTTGTGGATAGAACCTCCTTATTTGTTATGTTTTAGTGAACTATGATTAGTACCAGATTGAAATCTGGTAGGAAGGTGATTTTTCTTGCATAGAACTGGGAAATAGTTAGTGGAAATTAGCAGCTGATTTGTTTGTTTGTTTGTTTTAATTGGAGCTCTTCTAAAGACATACAGGAGGAAAGAGACACTAGAAACTTTTGATCTTATTCAGTGTTAACTGTGTTAATTATTTGGTGCTTTGATGATTTGCCTCTTGAAATGACAGTCTCAGATTAACAGTATTCTAAAAAAAATTCAGTCAGTCTAAAGGAGCAGCTGAATTTTGGATTAATTTTTACCGCTTGACTAGCATTTTTCACATTAACTAGTAGGAAATCATAAAAATTAGAGAAGACGATATAGGTAATTCTGTCTTGCTACATAAACGTTAAGTTTTCAAGTTTGCAGAAAGTCTGTAATTGGAAGTTTTTAAAGAGCTGCGGCATCCTACGAGGGAACTGAAGAAGAGGAAAGCTGCCGCACTGGTTCTGTAGAGCCTCTAGATCCCAAAAGGCAACAGAGCCCAGAGTACCAAAACCGAACCGTAGGCTGAATGCGCTGAAATACGGAGGCTAAGGGTGTTCCAGAAGGTAGGAGTGATAAAGCTGAATCAGAATTACAAAGGGGAATTGCAATGACCTGTGTAACTGTAGATCGCTTAATTTTGATAATAACCCAAGATAAACTAATGTGCTAATTGATTTAAACGGGCTTTAGAAGAAGGAGGGTAAGTGATGGCAGTCAGAAATTTTTCACAGAACACACCTCTCTGTCATAAAACTTTTTCTTAATCTTTTGAAGGAATGATATGTTTATTTTATAAAGGCAGCAGCACAGACTTTTACAGAACATCTTGTGCGGTACTCTACGGAATTCACAACAAAAACAGTGCTTTAGGATAGTAGTTAATGACGTGGATTTCAAATTTACACAAGCTGACTGATAGTTCTTCAAAGGTATTGCCTGTCAATGGAGAATCATCACTGAATGGAGATTTTCCTACCAGCATTTTTCAGGCAGCAGCACTAGATTCAGTACTAGTCAACACCTTCATTATTTATTGCATAGAAAAATGCTTCTCTTAAAGGATGTGAATGCTAAAAGATAAAGGAGAGCACAAGAATCAAAAACTGGAAAATAAAAACAAAACCATACAAATTCACATGTGAATTAAAAAATGCTATTTTAAGAGAGAGGACAATGAAACATTGGAACAAATTACTTTGGAAAAGATGGATTATTTAATCTCTTAGTATCTTTAGATATAGATTTGCTTTTTTCCTATATGGTATTCTTTACTCACATGAAAGCAACTGATCTCAGTAAAAGAATATTCCTCTTTTTTCCAAAGAAAAGTGTAAAGTAGACAATAGAATTGTGTTTGGCTTCAGACCCACAACTCTCAATTGTTACAGAAAGGGTATTATTAAATACAGCTACGTTCTTACATGTGATTTCTATTAAGTGCCAACCATACTAACAACCAGTCCAATGCAAATCATGTCCTGGAACTTCCAGTCTGATTAAATTTTGGAAATACGTGTGTGTGTGTGTATGCATGCTTGATTTTGTATCTATGAATAATACCTCTGAGCTTAGGGAAACTGTTCACATCCCCAAAACTATTTGCATATACAATTATCGCAGTGAGGCCAGAGATGCAAACTGTGGAAGATGGAGTGCACAGAGAAAGATTTAATATTGAGGAAAAAATGAGTTCATGTTTATGTGATTCAGTAGCTTTAGTCCATTAAAAAACATTGGTCTGTGAAGTAAATTTTTTCCACGCTGCTGACTAGAATCTGCACCTTTGGAAGTTCATGTAGATACTGTATTATTTAGTATTCTCAAAAGTACATATATGTAGCTTTCATTAGTCTTCCTTACTGGTAAGAGTAAATAGCTGTAGACTGCACTTTACTGGATTTGGGAGTTGGTTTTCTCAACGTGTGCAGTGTAAACGTTTCTCTCTCTCATACTGTGCGCGCGTTGTTTGAGAAACTTGGGTTTCGCTGCAGCAAAATTAACTTCGGAAGATCAGAATCTGGCGGATTAAGTCTGAAATATAATGCAATGCATGATTTTCTTAGATTGTATTGTGCAGTAGTTAGAAGGTATCAGTTTTCAGTCTTATAGATCTGTACTAATAAATTCTGAAATAAAGTACGCTATCAGCCTTTCTGGGATTTGCTTGCTTGTTATGAAAAAGGAGTGATGTGTCCCTGGAACCTTGTAAACAATAAACCCCCACATTTTCCTAACAAAATTTAAATTTGTTTTTAGTCCTCCAGTACTTGACATTACATAGAACTTACAATATCCCTGTTCAATACTATGCATAGGTTTTGGAAATACCTCAGCTAATAATCTTAATTTTTCAGGGTGCAAAGGAAGACGTCATTCGGGTGTGTGATGAGTGTTGGGCAATAGTCGGCTCCTGCGTGTTTCGGTGAAAATCTTTTCACAGTTACTTGGACTAGATCAGCTTCATGTATCTGGCTAAAATAATTTTTTAGTCAATTAGTTGAAGTTGTTTTCCTAAGTCTTAATATTTCATAGCTCTTCAAACCAAGGACAAGTGAACTTCTATGGAAACCAGAAAGAAGAAGTCACTTGACCGTAGTGGCACTGCTGCTTTCCCTGCTCTAGCTTTTTTCTGCTTTCCCAGTTGCTGTTGTTTTCCTGTCCAGTACAGAGGCAACATCGGGGATCCTTCCTTATGGTGTAAGTAGATGAAAGTTGGAAGAATCCAGCTAGGGAAAGTGTCAGAGCATTGCACCATCTAAGTGAGGGTTTACAGTGGTCCATTTGTCCAAAAGGTTTTTTGCACCACTGCTGGTGTGCTGGGTCTGGCTGGGCTGGAGTCAATTTTCTCCGCAGTAGCCAGTGTGGGGCTGGGGTTTGGGTTTGTGCTGGAAACGGTGTTGACAGCCCCGGGGTGTTTCCGTCCCTGCTGAGCAGGGCTTACACCCAGCCGAGGCCTTTCTGCCTCTTGCCCCACCATTTATATATATACGTAAAGCTGGGGGAAGTAGAAGGAAGGGGGACGTTGGGAGTGATGGAGTTTGCCTTCCCAAGTCACCGTTACGCATGATGGAGCCCTGCTCTCCTGGAGATGGCTGAGCACCCGCCTGCCCGTGGGGAGCAGGGAATGGATGCCTTGGTGTGCTTTGCTTGTGTGCGCGGCTCTTTCTTTCCCTATTAAACTGTCTTTATCTCAACCCGCGAGTTTTCTCACATTTACCTTCCGATTCCCGCCCCCATCGCACCGGCGGGAGCGAGCGAGCGGCTGCGTGGGGCTGAGTTGCCGGCTGGGGATAAACCACAACATGTACAAAATAAAATCATCTAACATCTTTTGGATCGTTTAATTTATCTCCCAGTGGAGTCTGGAGACCAGTATTTGTGGGGCTGTCTGACACACTTTAATAAATCTGCTTCATGACGATCTCTCTGAAAAATGCAGTTGATGCATTTAAGTTACCAAGTATCTGTAAGTACTGTTATTACTGCATTTGCTCAATTCCCACTGAAGTCCAGAAGAGGGGTTCTTTAATGAAAGATATGATGGTAGTTTATTGACCTTCATGCTCTGTATGGTCTAACAGGAGTGACTTTCCATTTCAAAGAACGAAAAATATTTTGCATGTGTGACTGGGAAGGGAGTGATTTGTTCAGGCATAGTTGCTATCGAGAAGTTTAAATGTCAGGCCAGAGGTTTCAAGGCAAGATAAAGCTTTTCCAGCAGTAAATTACTTTGGCCTTATTCCAGGGTGGTGCCACGAGGGGAGATTTGCAATAATTTCCTAATGTGGCAAGAGGGTTCCTCCAGAGTGTTACGTGTAATTTGCTGTGTTCTGCTCCAANAGAAGTGCAGTGTGGTTCAGTAGGAGTCTTAGGTTCTGGAAAAGAATTGATATATTGGATATTGGGAGTGTGTGGAGAGGGGTAGGGAATATGTTCACATGTGTGACAGGGATAAATGACATCATTATTTTTTTTCTACTGCTACACTGTAGGTTACGTTGTGTTCCTAAGCAGCCAGTTCTAGATCTCAGCACGGTTGAACAATCCACCGCCTGGGGAAAGGGCAGCAGGTTGACTTTCACTTAAGATCTGGTGGATCTGGCATTCTGGGTCAGCCTTATGATAAGGCTCAGAGGATGGCTTTGGTGAGCTGGTTTGCGCTTTGACAAGTGCTTTTTGCAGGGAGTAGTGCTAGCAAACATTTCTGGTAGAAATACTACAGGTCACGAGTACTGTGTAGTTCAGAAAGAGGACGTGTGACGTGTGAACGCTGATAGTTTGGGGAAATAGAAATTAGTTACACGCTGTAGTAGCCATACTACAACTAACTGTGGGCCTGAGTTCTAACACTAGGTGCTGCAGTACAAATACAAATTTTGCTCTCCGTGTGCTTTTGGTTTTGTTTGTGGGTTTGTTTGTGGTTTTTTTTCTTGCAAGTAGGGTAGAGTGATGGGGGAGTTTGAGCCATTGGTTAGCTAGCTGAGAAACCCAGCGTCTGCAGGTGTGTGCTGTGCGTACTAACGGGGCTAGTGTTGATCATTAGAATAATCCATAAATTTACTTTCATAGTTTACTTTTCTAGGTGAGCCTTAATTCACTTTTGGTGAAAGTATGTAGCGAAGCTTTCTCTCCTGATTTTTTGCCTTTTTCTGCAACCATATTGAAGACCAGCACACGATATGTTATTGTATGTTCGGTTGACATCCAGCCTCACAAGGACTGTCCTGTTGGGGACACTTATGAGATCTTGAAATAGGATATATTATAACTCTTCAAATAATAGAGCGAGCGTACATATCTGTCCCCTTAGAGGGACAAGGGACTTCTCTCTCCTTTTTCTTCCTGTGGGGTATGGAGAAGCAAGACTGTAATCTCACTGGCATGAATTATTTAATATCATTTGGAACGTTTGAATGATGCATCCCAAAATGAGTAGCACGGCAGAACCTGATCGTTACAGAGTTAGACTACACTGAAATGGGTTCATAGTATTTCTGTCTCTACGTATTATAGAATGAGAATGCCTTTAGGCATTTAAAATTATTTACAAGCCACAGCTATTTCCATGGAGTATAAAATATCAACCATTTGAAAATGAGGTCTTGTTGTCAAATCCTAATCCTCTTACCTACCTAAGCAATGTTTTTATATTAGCAACAAATGTTACCGCGGCACAGAACGTTAGGGGAGTCATGCAGTTCCTATCAAGTCCCAATTTATCAGTGTTTTATACTAAAACTGATTAATTTGCATTTTGTTAAACCTAGGTTTCACAGTATCTCAGTATGTGTGTGTTAACTAAGACTGACCAGTGTTCCTGCTCCTGAACTCCTGGAAGAAAAAGCTTGAACGCCATTAACTCCAGGAAAGTACTCCTTTTTACGTGATCAACAGGCAGCTCGACTGCATCTTTTAATAACAAGTGCAACCATTATGGAAGTAGTTTGGATTAAAAAGTAGATTTAAAAATATAAGCTCTAAAGGAAAAAAGCTCCCAATGTGTGTTCACAGTGTGTTCACAGCTGGGTGCGGAGACAGTATTTTCTTTGCTGGGTGTTTGTCATAATGTAATACGATCTTAAGCTGTTTTCTGAATTTTACCACAAATAAAACCAGTACGCTGGGCTGTGTCTGTGGTCATGGCAAAGAAGTCTTTAAAGTTGCTTTACCTGAGGTGCTGGAGAGCTCGCTTTTATCTGGGGGGATGGAAAAATGTGGGAGAAGTTTTACTGCAGTGCTTTGTACGTTTTCTGGTTGATGAGTACAGGAGTCTGGGGTACATGGGTTCTTTGGAGAAACACAGCTACCATAGCTGTGCTCTGTAATTTCTTGATTACTTTTGTTAAACCTTGTAACTCTCTGTATTTTTAAGGTACTGGGATGTTTGGAACTGCTGATGGCATTCCAATTGCAGTCTTGCCACTTCTATAATTTATGCTATGTAATTTTAGCTCTAAATATTTGATTGCTCTGAAATTCTCTTATCGAATGGGAGCATACCTGCTTGATTTCCACCTCCCTTAAAAAAGCCATTAAAATTCCTAGCGGTTTGTCCTGGGTGTTGGCAACAAGTATATCTGAGTTAATGAGGCATATGACTTCAATTTAGGTATAGGAAGCATAAATGTAATTCAGTGTCATATAAAAAGCATCAGGAATCAGAGACTGTCAGTTGATAAAGTGAAATGAAGAAAAAGCCCAGTAAAGGAAATTAAATTTCCACTATATAATTTTTTACTACCTTGCTTTTGTATTTATTACCAGTTTGATGCAAACGTTGTATCTAAAATGTGGTTCAGTCCTGTGTGGTCCCATTTATTATAAAGACCTTAGACTGATGGTCATATTTTTTTAAAAAAATATAGGGCAATCGTTTCAAAACATGCAAATGCCGCTTAACAGAAAATAAAGAAAAATATGTATTTTTCCATGCTTTGTTTCTGTCGTGGTTTAGCCCGAATCAACAACTAAGCCCCACGCAGCCGCTCGCTCACTCCCCCCTGGTGGGACGGGGGAGAGAATCGGAAGAGTAAAAGTGAGGAAACTCATGGGTTGAGATAAAGACAGTTTAATAGGGAAAGAAAGAGCCGCTGCGCACGCCAGCAAAGCAAACCAAGGCATCCATTCCCTGCTCCCCACGGGCAGGCGGGTGCTCAGCCGTCTCCAGGAGAGCGGGGCTCCATCACGCGTAACGGTGACTGGGGAAGGCAAACGCCATCACTCCCAATGTCCCCCCTTCCTTCTCCTTCCCCCAGCTCTATACACCGAGCATGACACCATACGGTGTGGGACATCCCTGGGGTCAGTTGGGGTCACTGTCCCGGCCGTGTCCCCTCCCAGCTTCCCGTGCCCCCGGCACAGCACGGGGAGCTGAAACAGCCCTTGGCTGGTGTAAGCGCTGCTGAGCAACAACTAAACCATCTCCGCATTATCACCACTGCTTCAGCACAGATCCAACACACAGCCCCATACTAGCCGCTGCAAAGAAAATTAACCCTATCCCAGCTGAAACCAGGACAGTTTCATAACCACTGGTATTATAGTTTCCCAATTTTTTTAGGAAGCCATCATTAAAAGGCCAAAATTCTTTTACACGTTTTTTTGAAAGGTAAAACTGGAGTCAGAAGTATGGCACCTTGTGTTGCATAAGCTGATTTTTCCTTGGTTCAGTAGCAGTACAAGTACAGTATCGGAACTGGGTCCTGGGTAACCTCGGTTTGATCTGACCTTTTATAAGCATTGTAGCTGTCACAATTTTCAGGTTCCTTTGACCCCCCCTGGGTGAAAAAGGTCATCTCTGTCATGCCGGATACCTGCATGCATTTTCAAAGAACAGTTCTTTTAAAGCCACGTGGTTTATCTGAGAGGCAGTTTTTGCTTGTGCAAATACAACGTTCTCTTCCCACGCAGGCTAAAGACCAGTTGACTCTGGGAATTCCCAGATGCTTTTGTGTAGGAGAACAGAGAGTGCAGTGCTGGGGAGTCTCTGAGTTCCTAATGATGATCCCTGGCAGCTGTAGTCATCTGTTTGAGAATCACCTGCGCTGTGATGGGTGGCAGAAGAAATTAGGGTGATGCTAAATTCTTTCTCCCTGATGTGTTTAAATAAACACTAGTTCTCGTGGGAGTTGTTTTTCCCCGGAGACAAGATAGTCCTCTCGATGAATACATGTGTGTGCGTGTACAAGGAGCATCTCTCGTTTCATGGTGATAATAGTGAAGAACCAAAACTAGGGAATATTTCTGAGTTAAATGCATCTTTTCTGTGACTGCTTTTGCACTGCTACAGAACAATTTCGCTAGGAGTCTTCATGTTGCCCATGAAGGTCAATTAATAATGTTCAGATTTTAGATATTTTTGGTAAAGCTTCATGCATGTTTAAATGAAAATATGAAATAACTGCTGAGAAACTAAGGATCCAACATTTTATTCCTTTTAATTAATTATTTTATTCTAAATATAAAATTAATTAAAAGCAGCAGGTTTTTAGTCACTCTACCTCAGAAGATTTCTTGCTGTGGTTTTAACCATATTAATCTTACTCTGAACACTTACAGGCTTGGTCTACAGAGCGATCATTTGTTTCAGTGTTTGTGCTTTGTTATAGATGTTGACTGAAATGTGCTAACAAGTCAAATAAGTGTCATCAGAGGAAGCTGTTCAGTTGTGTTTCAGTGCCTCATACAGCACCAAGAAGTAAAAGATCGTTGTGAAACCGGGTTGTACGTGCTTTTTTTTTGCCATCGTGGCCAAAATAGATGTAAAAGACATTCGCAAGCGTTGAAATGACAGCTTTTTACAATATTGCTGTCTACAGTAGAGCAGTATAGTCTGCCCATGCCTTTTTAAATATTTTTATTATGGCCCTGGAACAGTGGAGGTAATCAGATGATTGCATCGTGTGAATAGGCAAACACATCACAGTGGTGGTGTGAAACACAGGCTATTTAAACCGCAGCTATTCCCTCTATATAGTATATTAATTCTCATCAGCACAGTCAGGTTTTCTTTTCTTTTTCTCATGCAGAGAATGAATGAGTGGATATAATTTAGAATTATTTTTATGTACATACTTGAATCATGATAGTTGGATACGGCTCGGAATTGGGAAACGCCATGCATTTAATTTCTATTCAGTTGTTTTGTTCTGTGGTGTTGGGTAGGACTGAAATACGAGGTACCTTGCTTGCCTTTAGTTGATTTTAAAAGTACTTTGAGGTCTACAGGGGAAAGCGCTGTATTAAATCTCCCTAATGATTTTATAAACAGCTGATTTGCATTAACAGCAATATGTGTGATCAATCAGCAAAGACAGAGAGCAAAGCAGGATGTTTATAGCCAAACCAGATAATCAGGTGGGAGAAAACAGAGGAGTATGCTTGCCATAGAATTAATACGATTCCTAGAAACTCCATGATTTTTTTCAGTAGATTTTGGTACTCAGGGCAAGCAAGCAGCTAATAATATTTTTTAAGAGCTGTCAAACCTTCTTCCTCTAATGATTTGTTTGTCAGAGTGTAGCAGATTTTTATGGATGAGATATATATTTGTGAATCCTTTGCTATGCAGCTTCTCTGGCCTTTCCTTGTTGACGATTATTTAGCGTAGCACATTTGCAGTAATAAAGACGCTAATCTGTTGCTTTCTGCATTTTCACATGGTCCGTGATTAATAAATTCCGTAGCTCTTTGTTTAGATAATTTTACTTCATCTAGATGGTCTTATCATGCTTCGGCTTCTTAAATGTGTTTGTCTTGCACCAGTTACTAACACAGGTGGCGAGTCAGCTCAAGAAATAGAGATTGATGAATGATGAAGAATAAGCTTCCTTGCCGTAGTTCTGAAGCTGGGATCACTGACACATTGTAAGAATAATTGGTCATTCTTTATTTGGCCTGGTGAAAACTACCTAGACATTTTAATCCGTGTTCAAAAGCCGCTAAGGTTTTAACTTCAGCTGGAGTCACATCAAGAAAGGAAGGTGACCAGAGCGGACAGGTACATGTCTCCAGGTGGGAGATGAACTGTAGAAATGCCCAAAAAATTTTTGTTTGATTTTTTTTTTTAATATGAGCTTTTATTTATACCAGGATCTTAACATTGCAGCACAAGGTACCTATGAATGCTTAGCCATAATTAGCAGTAGAATAAGGTCTGCAGTGAAGTACCACTTGATTATACTTTAGATGTGTCAGGTCTATTTTATAACATTAATCCAAATTAAATATATTTAATGGGCCATATGGTACTCTTCATTTTCTCAGACTTGTAATATAAACCTGTAACATGATGCTGAAAACCAAAATGAACTCCAGAGAAATAAAATGATTCAATTACGAATAGCACGCGTGTCCTTGCGCTGACACGAACCACTCCTTGGTGACTGCCTAACCACATGGCTTGATTCCCTTCCCATCTAAAGGGAGGGCTTGACTGGCACAGCAGAGACCAGCCTGAGCAACCGAGTGGTCTAAATAGTGCTCTTATGTGTGTTTTACTGTAAGAGTAACCACCTGAAGAAGTGTAGTTTGCCTGCTCTAAAACAGGGAGTTAGTTCTTGCAGAGCCTGTTGCTGATAATTTATTCTAGATGCATTTTTAAAGATATTTTTTTTTCCCTACATAAAAGCTAACATTTAAAGGATCGTTAAGTAGGACCTGACTGCAACTGGTGAAGTACTCCGTAGCAATTAAACTTTTTTTTTTCCAAACTGGAAACTCAAGCAAATTGTTCTTGCATATATGAAAGGAAAGATTCTGTGGATTATCAGAATTAAAACAAATCAAATTTATCATGTTATGAAGAGGGTTTTTTTGTAAATGACACCACTTTAGATTTAAACATAGAAGAATAGCAGATGAGTTGGTGGATAAAAAATAATTAAAGGGAAGGCAGAATGCCAAAGTGATACGCAGTTGCAGTTACGTGATGATTGACAAATTATTTGGCATTGAAGAACTTCAAAATGCTTTTAAATCCTGTGTTTCTGGACGTCGGCATTGGTGTAATCTTCACCCCACCCCAGGCGTCTCCGTGGCCCGCACCCCCTAGTAGTGTTTTTCGTAGGAGCGACCTCCGTGTCCTAGCAGCAGTACCTTTTTTTTGCAGTCAGTTTTTCATCTCTGTTCCGCACTGATGCCTGCCTGGCTTGCAGTAAGGGTCGGGCGTTCCGCTGCCAAGCATGGACGCTGCCCTGCAGCTGCAGTCTGGGGAGACGCTGTTCTCCTGGATCCCCTGGCTGGTGTGTATTGAAAGAATCTCGAGGCAGTGCTTGTACGTTCTGCTGGGAGAATGTTCCGCATGATGCAAGAAGAACATTTCCAGTTGATTAACTGGACTTTGAAGTTAATTTCTGTGTCACAAACAGTAGTGTCTTCAGTGTGGAAAGATGGAACAAAGATTTGGGGTGGTTCTTCTAGGTAAGGATGAGGAGGGAAGGAAATGAAAGCAGCAACTACTAACATAGCCAGGATTTGTGGGTAATAGTCCTATGGACAGGTACTGGTAGGTATGGCTTCAGTTATGTGTCTAGCTGCTGGGTTTCATGCTGTAAATGCAGTTGATAGTAGACTTAATTGATGTTAGTGCAAAACAGTAATAATAATAAATACACAGCTGAGCTGCCTGGACATTGACAAGCAAATCTGTATAAATAAAGGAACCCCATTCAGTCAGAGAAACAAAAAAGTTTAATCCCCTTTGAGGTTTCATACACTTCCTTCCTACAGATGCTGATCCAGTAAGATACAAATTTCCCCTGTGTCTTGCTCTATGTCTGAGTGCCTCGCAACATCTCCAATGGCATTAGACACCTGTATTTAGGCAAGCAGGCAGCCTAAAATGACTAATTACTCCCATCCCATCTCCCATCATTCCCATGCCTGCCGTCATTCTTCTGCATGCTGAGCCTATCTCATTTTTGCATTTTACTATAGGAAAATTATTCCTCAATTTCTTTTCTTATAACTGTAAGACAGGGATGGAGGAAGAGGCTTGCTTTGCTGATTCCTTCGACTTCTTATTTGCTTTGATTTGTTACTCTATGTGAAACGCGGCATGCTGTACGGTGGGCTGTTGTTCTCGCATTGGTTAAGTTAAAAGCTTGCCTCATTGATGGGAAAGTTTTATTAGTTGTAGGCCATTACTATTCTTTATCTTAAAGTCCATTAATTTGGGGAAACATTTCATTTGTTTAACGAATGCAAAACACACTACATGAAGTTTGCAGTCATTGCCAAAGACTTGAAGAATGCTGATGTTGTAGACTCTGCGTAACAATAAAAATAAATTGGAAGAGAACAGTATCTTGCACATAAAGCGTTCTCCCATATTAGCGCAGTGTTAAATATTTATTGATGAATTAGTCATTATCAGGGGCTTGTGTGTCAGAACAGTGAAAGTTAAACGAAGCAGTTAAACTCTGAAGCTGCTGGCACGATTGAATTGAATGTTGCTGCCATAAAAATACAATTCCCGTACCAAGAAAGATGGTGACGTAAAAACCCAAAAAGTGCTGCTGCTCATTGTACTCGTAACTGAATCTGTAAACGTTTCATACGTAAATTTTCATACGTAAAACAAATCTTTCATTGTTGATATAGTGAGGAAAAAACCAGCAGATTCTTTTTGAATAGTTAAAATGGAATGTAGTAAAGTGTTTTCTGAGGGGCAGATGCTGGCTGCAAGTCAGGCTGGGGTTTCTGAAAAGGGAAGGGGTCTCTTTTCGGTTCCTGGCATGCTAGCAGAAACGGGGGTTGGAGTATATTCACAATTAACTGACTCTACCATCATTTTCACCTTTTAGGAACAATACAGAAAGGGGAACAATAGCAAAATACTCTGTTAGTTAGCTGTGTCCCTGCAGTGTCTATAACCTTGATTGCCTTTTTGTGAACCCAATCTGTTCAGTAGATGACAGCAATGATCCCGTTTTCTAATGTCCTTGATACTTAGCCAGCAATTTTGGGGTACGGGTGACATGACACTAATGGAAAAGTGCCTTAGAACTTCATTTGTACAGTTATACCAGTTGACTTCTCACATATTAGATTAAAAATTTCTGGCATATTTTCTCGTGTGAAATGTTACTCATTGTATGAAACCTTGTTTTCCTTTCCTATTACCCTCTATTACCCCCTCTCCAATTGGAAACTTGAGGTATAAATTCCAAGTCCACACTTGTACCTCTAGTCAGCAGCTTGCAGTATTCCTTTTCTGAAAATCCCATAACGAATTCTAGATATGAATTCATAGGAGGTGATGAAAGGTTAATGTGTGCTAAGTAGAGTGGAAGGTGTAAAGATTTAGATTTACAAGGGAAAAAATGTACATTAATTTCCCCGCTCCATTTTCTTACCTCTCTGAGGTATATATTAAGATGTTGATGGTCCTTTCCATGTTACAAGATACTCCTTCTGTTGATTACTTCTTGAAAATTAATTCCAGATAGTCACAATAGTTGCATAAATTCTTAACCTGAGTAGATGCGAGTAGCATTAGCCTTGAAGAGCTTGGCTGCCGTTGTGTTTACTGAGAGCTGGGATCTCTTTAGGATCTTTTTCAGGATCTCTTTTAGGATCTCTCTGGGATGTTTTTAGAAAGACAAGATCCTTCCGTGTAGTGTGTGGCTTGCTTTGACTCTTCAGCTCTTTGTCTTTTCTGATACTGAATTGTTTTGCCCAACAGTTTTGTTGGGATTTATTTGGTCATTTAACTTCATGATTTCCTTTGATAGGTAACTCTGGGCTTTTTGCTTATTTCAGAGATTTTCCTATTGAATCCAAAAGCTGTATTTCACATCATTCAGTAAACTTTTAAATATTAAAGGAAGAACAGGCTACTCGCCATTTATGAACCTTGACCAAAGGTGTTGGGCGGTATGAGGAAGTTAGGAGATAGTCTAATCTACTCTGTAGTATCGTACACTGTGTGATACTTAAACATCTTATAATTCCAGAAAGGAGTAATCGCTTAAGAATTATGTGCATATATAGAATTGTGTGGATATATAGTGTGTGCATATATATGCATAGAATTAAAACAAGCCGTTATGTGTGGGTGTGTGCTATACAGTGATTTGACTGGGAAAGACTGTAGAAGATAAAATGTGGTTACTTAAAAACACCTTTTGTATGTAGTTTGGGCTTCTGCGGTTTCTGTTGTAGCTTTGGTTTTTAAAAAACAAGGTTATTGACTTTGTTGAGACTGTTTAGGTAGCAAGTGGATGTGTATGTCTTTGAATAGCCACACTGTGATGTTGTTAAATGTCTTCTCAATGTCATTGAAACCTTCTCAAGAATGCTGTAGAGGGGGAGCAAAACAGGAACAAAAGGTGTAACTAAAGAGATGCCTTCAGGTTTAAAAACTTCAAAAAAATCTCTTAATCTAAATCTAAAAATCCCCCAAAAGCCCTGATTTAAACTTTTGTCTGCAGTGTTTTAACTACTGTGATTTACAAAGGACACCTAAGATTAATGCTACGTTAATGTTTAATTTTTATTATTCTTGGTTCTCACCGTGCCATGGTGAGCCAGAGTTCTGGCTGCTGTGAATCACGTTGCTCCGTGGGTGTCTCTAAAGGGGACAGTATTTACGGGAGGTGGACTGCACGTACAGAGTGATCTTTTGTTTCTGTTTTGACTGTAACTCTCAGTCTTTTTGGACAGACCTTGCACAACTGTGAATGTAAGAACGGTGGGAGAGGAAACATTTAAGAAAAAAAAAGAGTGATATAGAGACCTTTCAGAAATACTTATGAAATGGAAGCTCTTTCTTGAAGATATTTTAAAATAGTTTTTCTGAGACTCTGCAGCCTTTATTTATACTGGGTAATACGCAGTTGTATTCTTCATAGCACTGAAGTGAAACTGTGAAGCAATAATTATGCTAATTTAAAAATGGAAAAGTCCCAAGATTTGTCTCTTTCGAACTCTTAAAACATTTTCCTTGCTAACCTCAGGAACGTTAATATACAGAATAGTGTGTTTTAGTATTAAAGAACTAATGTTCACAATGTCCTTGTAGCAAGCTAGTAATTTAGTAGGTAGGTCTGAGGAAGTTATGTTATACTATATAAACTGTTAGCTAAATGTAAATAATCTCTAGTACTTCAACTTCTTAACATTCTTAAAAAGAAACCCAAGTAGCTTATTTGCTATAATAGATGTTGAAAGCCTTTGTGCCTACTGTTTATTAAGTGTTTAATTACTTAATGTATTTGAAAGCTACACTAGTATTGGCGCTCAGTCTTGGGCTTGTTTTCCAGTTTTCATCTTACATTTATTACAATGCCGTTGCTAAGACTTCACCATTAAATACTTACGTGAAAGAAACACAAACATGTCACTGACTATAATTGTTTTAAGCGATTTTCCCAGAAAATGTGTATTTATGTATCTTTAGCCTTTTAATCATCCTTCTCCTAACCCCTACTCTGCAGTTGCGGCAAATTCTTTACATTGCCAGCATTTCATAGACCATAGATACCTTGAATATGATTATCTGATTCAGCTTTTTGCTCTTGGAGAGCACTCTATTAACTGAATAAAGAATTGATTCCTTAGTAGCCATTAAAGACCTCAAAACATGCTTCCAAAAGGTACCTCTAATCTCCTGCCCAGTATGGGACATGCCGTATGCCTACCAAAGGCTTCCTTTCTTGCCCCTCCGATCATTTCAGTTAGATGTGACTTTGATTGGCCTTTGAAAGACTCGGCCGTGTTGCAGCACGCTCTCCGTTCTCTGCTGTACCCGACCCCAAAGACTGCAGTACGTGTCCATAGAGGGTGAAAGGCTTGTAGGCTCCCTCACTGCTGGTACGAATCAGCTAATATCTGTTTGCACCAGTGTAAGTTCCAGCCTGTTTGTAAAATGCTTCAACCCAAAGAATGCTGTGTGAGTGAGATACTGATATGAGCTTTTAAGAGTCTGGTTGCAAATAAGTAAGTAGAATTTTGATTTGTGTTTGTTTTCCAGAGCCAGAGCTTCAACTGTGTGGAGAAGGCTAAATGTCCTGGATCTAATGTGAGTTCTGTGCAGATACAGGGAGATTCAGATTATTTCATCAACCATCTCGGAGTACCTGCCACGCAGTTTTCATATGAGGACATCAAAACATCAGAGGTAGTTACGAGTAAAAATGGACAAACTGAAAATAGCGGAAAGATAGAATTAGATTTTCTCAGGCTATATCCTTACGTGAGAAGCGTGTTGTAGTGGGAAGTTATCTCCTGTAAGTGTATTTTTGTTGATCTTCAGAGTATTACCAGAAAGCTTAAAAGTGACTGATTTGATAGGGGTATGGTCTTCAAACAGGCAGATAAATATTTAGAACAAATGAAAAGCAAAAAAAAATAAATTGGAGAATATTATGTTAAAAATGTTAATATTGCTGATAGTGTTATAGTTACATATTATCTAACCCACCTTTTCAGACTGCTTTCAACATAGAGGAAACGAGCTTTGATGCGTATTTTCTTTTCCTGCACAGTAGGGTGAGACAGCCTTCAGGATGAATTTTACATCCATTTTCATACTGTGGGCAAAATATGCTTCTAGTAGATATGTTGGTTGTAGAGCTCTGTACGCTCGATCGGAGTCTTCAAAACACCGTGTTCTTTCTCAGTCCATTGTCCTTTGCAAGGTAAGTGGAAGGCACGTTCCGCTCTTCGGAGACCAGGTTGGAACACAGATAAACTGTCAGGAAGGTTTGTCCTTCCTCAGCCTCAGGACCGTAGGCTATAATTGCACCTGGACAGCTCAGGCTTACCCTCTGTTGCTCAGCTGAGGAGCAGGAAGCCTCGCTGTAGTTATTTCGAGATACAGTGGTCATGAGAAGAGGGGTGTGTGCTCTTGTAAATGCAACAATGCATTGACCTCGGATTCCCCTCGTTCTCTTCTTGCACGGTGCTTGCCCACAGACGAGCACATCTTTCCGAGCTCTAGAGCAAAGCCGAAGCTGAGCCGGGCGGGAATGCTTCCTAGCGCTGCACGCTGATACGCTTCTAATTCACCAACACAAACCAAAACCGAAATACGCCAAAATACTGGAGCATTGCTGTGATGTTGTTGTGTAAATTAAAATAGATTAAGTCAAGAATTTATATAAATAAGGAGACTTCTGTTTCTAAACATCACTACACCTATTAGGCAAAGCGTTCTTTTTAATATTAAACGCAAGGCAAAGGCTGTAAGGAAGATGTGAAGGCAGAAGACGTGTGAGTGTAATGTTTATGACAGGCTTGTGGCCCGCTGCAAATTTCTGTTGTCACTTAGCAGCTATTCCACGTAGTTTTCATTCCAGATCTGTGCAGACAGTGTCTGCAGAGCATGAGAAGGAATGTGCAAACTTCAGCGTATCAAAATAATAAGTATTTCTCAGCCACATTTACAGTATGAACACTGAAGGTTCCCTTGGCTATTGTCTATTCCAGTCCTCCCGAAGATATTCTTCGTGTTCAGTTAATGTTGCAGATGTGCATTTCTGTCTCAGCACAACGCTGGAAATGACTCAGCAGTGTAATTAAAATCAGAAAAGAAGATATTTTCATATTCCCTTGATTATGACACAGCAAATTTGAAAACGCAGCTTTTGTCCTTCTTGCAAAATCATTTCCTAGAATTAAACTTGTGATAAGCAATAACCTGCGGTCTTGAAGTTGAGGTACCGCGTCTCTCAGACCACAGGAGATCTCAACTCCATGAGATCTATTTCTTGTGAGAAAGAAATCTGCTTAGCAAAATGTGTAAATTTGTTTTGGCAAGAGGATGGATTTTTTTCCTAAAAGTAAAGTTGCACAGAATTTGGCTTCTTTGCTATATTTTTGTTATTTATTGTACTGATTATGAACAGTCCTTCAAAACCTAGGCTCGTTGCCTCTCCTAGTGTGTGATATTCTGCCAGACAGGCGATCTGTTTATTGTCTACTCTTTATTGCAGTTGTTTATTGGGGATTCTGTTTGTTGTATCAAACAGGGATAATACTATTATAAGGCAAATTAGATATATGTGGAAATTCTTTTGGGTTTACAGCTGTATTAATAGAGATTGCAGGGATTTCTATTGTGCAGGTTAGTGAATGAAAATAATCTGTCGCGTTGCAGGGAGGGATTTTTGCTTGTTGGTTTCCAACCATTCAGCTCTTTAAACTGTGCCTCAGCTTTGTCAGCTGCATTGCAAAACAAGACCCGGATTTGGGAAAAGAGCCTTCAGGAATGGGATGTTTTGACGTGCTTGCGCAGACTATCGCTTTCCCAGGTTGGTTTCCTCTGCCGTCTCTTTCGCTGCCGAGACTTACTCAGGAAATTCGCCTCTTCTGGAATATGCATTAGTCATTTATTTTATCTACCTGTCAGGCAGCGTGCAGTGTCACATAAAGCCGATGCTACCCCACTGTCAAAAAAAAACCTGGTTTAGAGTAAAAAAGCCCGAGACCTGTGCCTGGTAGTCTGCCTACAGAGCAACAGTTCTAGGTCGGCTTTAGAAACGCATTTCTTACACACTAAGCGTAATGCCAATCCTCGGAGAGAAGGTTGTAAAAGCTTTTCATTGGCAGGAACCTGAGGAGTAAATAAGGGGAAATAAAAGTTGTAAGAGGAAACATTCAGACCAGAAGAGTAAGTAAAACTGTCTTGCTTGAAATTACCTAATACAGCGAACCGCAGCCTCGGGGAGATTAACTCTGCATGGCAAATGCCTGTGGTCAGCTCTGTGAGGTAGTAAAGTGCATTCCAAGTATTCAGCCACTAATATAAAAATGCACTGAGTGAAATGCAACTCATTTATTTACTAGCAGAAAATATGCAGCATTTTGGTCTGCAAGTAAGAAGTAGACTTGGAAGAATTTCTCGAGTGGAAAAAAACCAATTTCCAAGGATTTTCTTGCAGTTGCCAAAGAAAGGCTTCCTCTCCTCCTAACCTCTGGTGCACTGGCTTTACCTCCACGCGAGGGTCGCATTCTGATTTGTAATGTATTAGGAGAAAGGCTGGTCAGGTTTTCCTACTACTGCAGATTCTCTAACTTTGAGGAGGAGTCATGCTATTCAAGTTAATGATTAATTTACATCCAAGGGACTGTGTAGAGCCTCCAGACAGAGAAGTAATGCTGATTTCAAATCTGAGTTTACTACTGAAAGCCTATATTTATAAGCCTATTAGTCCTCACCTCAGTGGAGAATAGTATTAGAAACATCTTCACTTAGCTTTACATCAACAAGAGCAGCATGAAGCAAAAGAGGTCTTAGATCACAGACTTGTCCTTGTTACTCTCTGTACTGCAAGAAGAGCGAGATATCAATGGAATTATTCCATCGTGTGATCATTGGTACTTCAGGAATAACAAATTGAGGCAAGTGAGTAAATGTGATTTTTATTTTTTTTTCATGTGTGGACCATTTCTGTGCCCTTAAAAATATTAGTCATGTTTGTATGACAACGTATTTTCAAACCAATAAATGTTATAACAGGTATAATACATAAATGTCCTCCATAATGATAGAAAATACATGCATCTAATGGGCAAACCTATGGTTTTGGATGTGTCACTGTTCATCATGATTCTGGTTAGTGTTGTAGATGTAAATTCTTCACCTGTGGTGTTTTTATTGAGTAAACAACATGGCTGAAGCTCAGCTGCTGGTTGCTTGACTGTAAATTAGGAATAAAAACGTAGGAATCCAGTGAAAACACTGAATATGGTGCCGTATGATCTGAAGAGCATGCATTCAGTTTTCTATTTGAATTGTTCTTCTTTCTGAATGGATAGACACTGATTGTGTGCCTGTGTAATAGAAAATACAGCTTTATAGCTTAAAACCTTACCCTGTGTCTCTTCCCTTACGTGTCTTTTTTTCATCCTCTCTCTTGCTTTTTGACGTCTTTTTAAATTTGCATGTTAATGGAAATTCTGGTATTAAATGGTTTGTTTCAGTTGCGTGGCTGATAACCGTGTTTTTCCATATGAAGTAACATTCACTGGAGACTCAGCTCTGCTCTTGTGAACGACCTCTACAAAATACCAAAAAAAAAAAGTGTTAAAAATTATTGAAACTTAACCTTCAGAGCAATAAAAGGTTCATTAATCAAATCTCTGCCTGTGTTAACAGAAAGTGGGTTTAGTCACAGTGAACACTTACTTGTTAACTAATTACGAAATTTCCTATAACTGGAGACGAATGGAAAAGACGCACGAATCTAGAATACTCTGGGTTAGCCTATTTAATACAATTTGGGAAGTTTCGTGACCATAGAATGGTTTATTTCAGAAAGAGGACACAATCGATGTGGTTTTGAGGCAATGGGTGGGAAGCCTGTATGGAGGCAGAGAACTTGTTCCTCAGATTCCTGGGTTCATTTCTTTACAAAGTCACTGAAACTAAAATCCTTAAAAATTTGGTTTGACACATGTTCTAGCTGACCGTGCTGAAGTGTTTCAGCGAATAAATATGCTGGGTTCCTACAATTCTAAGTAATGTCAATTGAATTTGTGAGCGGTTAATTCCTCTGAAACTTGACTGGAAATTATTTCACATTCAGAGAACCAAAACAAAACTGCCTATTTAAAAAAAAAAAAACAAACTCAAGTTTCTCTGTTGCTGTGGAACGGGGTTTAGCAGGGTACTACGGGGCATATTTAATCTAAATCTGTAAAGCATCTTTCACAATCAAAGCGATGTTTCTGAGAAACAGTTGGTACTTCTGGTCAAACCACTGCACTTGAAAAAATTAGGTTCTTTTCCCAGTTTAGCTTTTGCCTTTCCTTACTATTTTTTCACACATTTGTGTAATGGAACAAATTGAAAAGCTCAAATTTGTGCTTTTCAAATTGAAAGCACGGATTTGGTGAAAAGCTCAAGGCGTAAACCTGAGAAGGGCTCTGAAAGAGCAAGGTAGTCAAGTGGTAATCATTTCGTTAAAATGGGTGACAGTTTTGACTTTTGGTGCAGTTTGGGAATTTTATCTATGAACTTTTCGAAAAGTTTTTTGGAATATAAAAATCATTACAGTGAGCGAATACCGCGGCTGTAGCTTTATGCCGCAGTAGAGATCACCTCTACTCCAGAGGCAGAGTAAATTAAACCTCTGGGGGATCTGCGGGGTCTTTGCCCCGTTACTTTTTAGCTGCAATAGAAGCATCAGCTGTTATGCAAAAGATGTAATTTAAGGTGCAAGCTGTTTACACAGCTGTTGGTTATAGAGATAGTGGGTTCAGGCAGTACATACTGAGAAGGGCTGAATGTGCTGGGTGGTGTTTTGATAAGGGCTGGTGCCGGTTGTTTTAAGGCCGATGTGCTCAAATTGGATATTAGTTGTGGAGGAGAGGCAGATTCCACAGGATCACTGAAAACTCCGAGGCAAGCTTAAGGGCTGTTTTCTAATCCTGCTTCTTTAGTGGCCTCATCAAACACGGAAAGGAGGAGACAGGTTCTGCTATGCCAAGAATGTGTGGGTCGGTACTTGGGGTGTACGGAGAGAGGACACGTGAGTCTTCCGCAGTGGTATAACTGCCGAGGGAGCTCGCTCTTTCAAAGAGCTTTCTGCTGATTTAATTAACACAGATTAATGTTAATTTTATATCTTAAACTATACCACATGTATGTCTTTAAAATATAACACAGCTTTGGCAGTAGGGTGTCAAGGGTGTCTCCAGCCTTCTCCAGAAAGTTCTTTGGCATAAATCCTCCCTTTCATTTTCCACACTGCATTTATCATCTGAAAATATAACACCAGGACCAACAGCATGGTCTGGAAAATTTTGTGTTGTTTCCTGCCTCTAGCCCTAGTTTTACCTGTCAGAGAGTCAGAACTTCAGACATTTATCCATACCTCCTCTTTTAATATTATTCTCTTTCTGTTATTTCTCTCCCTTATTTCTTTAAGCTTTGCCTTGTTTTTCTTTTTACATGAGCATCGTCCCATATAATTTTCCCTCTTCTTGGTAGAGCACCTTAAAACGTAGTTCGTTCTGCTGGATTCAACATTTTAGTCTGATGGCCACACTTGCCTTTTTCCCTTCATGAAAGGGGACAGAGGAAATGAATTTTTAAAAGATCTATATTTGGAAGTGTAGTAGTGGACTTCTTCACGGAAGAGAAAAGAACCAACCCTGTAGTTGCAAGTTAATTCATTTTGATTATGTCTTTCTGAGCCCAGTTTATAGCATAGTTGCTGAAGTACTGGGACATGAGTAAGTCACAGAGACTGAGAAAAATAGCCTTGCTGTGGCTGCCTAATGTTTGAGTACAAGAGAAAATATAATCTGGATTTGCCGTGGTTTCGGTTAGGGATTTGATTGTTTCCTTTGTAAATCAAACAGCATCAAACTGTTCAGCGTTTTGAAGCCGTTCCGATCACTTGCAAACTTAAGCTGGTACAGGAGTATTTTGAGCTTTTTTCAAGATGGAAACACGCTGTTACAATCCATTTGTATGTCATTGCGGTTAACAGCTTCATGAGGAATCCAATTTTTTAAATTATAGCTAGATGATTTCCTATGTTATCTGCATATTATTCATCCTTCTTGGTGTATCCTATTACATAATGAATTCCTATCTGATAACACAGAAACTTAGGTCCCTTCTGTGATAATGTGGTAGGTTACATCAACATTAGCATTATCATTTTGTTTTGAGAAAAAACAAGTTACTGCACATTATTTAAAAAAAAAACAACCCTAACCTCTTTTTTTTTTGTTATTTATTGATGGACACATATTTAGCATGAAATATTTTATGGTAGCTGTCCAAGTTTGGATACGCAGGGATTACAGAACATTTACTTTTACACCTAGACCATAAAAGTTGTTTTCCGTATCTTCACTCAAACTTAAGTACAGGCAAGAAGTATAAAAATTACCTGTCACATTATTCACAGGCTAGACCAAGATAGTCTAATACCATGGACCACTAAGCTAATTTAGAAGAAAAATGAAAAGAGGTTTCTTTATAGAAGGCATTTGTATGTAATATATGTAGAAGAGTTTAGAATTTTGACAGTTTGAGATTGTATCCTCTTTAGAGAGAATGCATAATGGGTTTTATTTCTGTTGAAATATGCATAACTTTTTGAAGGTAACTTTCAACTTTCATTAGAGCCCTTAAAAGTGATGTTAGCCCACACTGGTGTAAAACAGAGGCCACTAAATCTTAACTCTTCTATGAATGTAGCCTCTTGGTTGTGTTTACCTCTGCTTCCTCCCTTCCCCCCTATCCTGCCCTCTTTTCTTCCTCTTTTATCACTCTTTGGGGACATTTACTGCGGTTTCTTGACTTCAGTATTTTCATGCTTAGGCTGACACATCACGCACTTCTTTCAAAAGAAATCAAAAGCTTTCCAAGTTTTCTTTGTTACGAGAAAAGAAACAGAGGAACTGTCCTTGATGGAGAGAACTTAGGGTCTGGTTTACCAAAAAAATGACTCCCGTGTTGCACGCTGCTTTTATCTCTTTCGTGTGCCTGTGTTCACGTGGAGGGAGGGCTTAGGCAGTACGGAATGCTCTTCAGTGCATCCAGCTTGTGCCTTTGTAAAAGTTGTTATGGTTTCAGCTGGGATAGAGTTAATTTTCTTCACTGTAGCTGGTGCAGGGCTGTGTTTTGGGCTCAGTATGAGAATAACACCGCTAACACACTGATGTTTTGGTTGTTGCTGGGCAGTGCTGAACTAGTCAAGGACTTTTCCAGCCTCCCGTGCTCTGCCGGGTGCACAAGGAGCCGGGAGGGGAGGGGGCACAGCCAAGGGAGCCGATTCAAACCGGACAAAGGGATATTCCATATCATACGGCGTCATGCCCAGTATATTAACTGGTGGGAGTTGGCAGGGACTGGGGGGGGAGTGTGTGCAATCGCGGCTCGGGAACTGGCAGCGTCGGTTAGCGGGTGGTGAGCGGTTGTGTCACTTGTGGGGTTTTGGGTTTGGTTTTGTTTTCCTTCTTTTCGGGTTTCGTTTCTCTCCCTCATTGTTTTCCTTTTTATTATATTATATTATCTTAATCATTGTTATTATCATTACTATTATTGCCTTTTTTTATTCTAATTAGTAAACTGTTCTTATCTCAACCCACGAGTTCTCTGGCTTTTGCTCTCCCCATGCTCTCCCCCATCCCACAGGGGTGGGGGGAGTGAGCGAGCGGCTGCGTGGTTGCCAGTTTAGTGTCGGTGCTTGGTTGCCGGCTGGGGCTAAACCACGACAAAAGTGAATGGGAAACCGGTGTTTATACCAATTTCTGTCTGTGTGGGGACAGAACTGCATGTCTGTAAGTTGTGGGGTTCCAGCCTCGGTGATTAGAAGCACCGTTTTAATCCTGCGTCGTGGGGACCTTCAGCTGCTCTTCCATTTCTTGAGGTTTTTTGCGTCAAGGTAAAATTTTGAACTGAGCGTACAAATTCATAGAAATCGGGGTGGCGTGGGGAGGTTCTGGGTGTTGGCCATGTGTAAAGGGTCAGGACTCTATCCAGTCAGCCAGACTGGCCACACTGGGACCTTACCACAAACGTCTTTGTCCCGCTGATGACTGGGAGGTTCTGTTTCCTACCATTATTGATTCGCTCATGTACCGAGTTGGTTCCAATTATGACCTTGACATGATGTTTGTATTATTTAATTTTAGTTCAGTTAAAGCGTCGTAGTAATTAGCCTCTGTGAGAAGTTTAATTTAAAGTGGAATTTGTAGGAAGCATTTGGAGGGGTTTTTAATTTTCAGATTTGCAACTGCCTTACCTATCATTGCCGCACAGGTAATTCAGTAGTGTAGTTGACGGCCACTGGCTCTATTACCACACGAATAGCTACATCCCTTAACATTATAACCCCCAGTACACTGTTTCTTAGATTTCACAAAGCAACCAATGAAAAGATTCTGGGTAAAGGCAGAAATTTAACTCCACAAACGCAGCCTTGTACCTGTGTGAGTCTATCTAAAGCAAACATGAGTTGTGTGATCTGTGATATTTTATTGAGAGCCGTTTTTGTATCACTATTGTAGTTTACTGGTCAAACAGTTACAGTACTTAAAGTCAATCAGTTTTTATGTTCTGAAGTTTCAGATCTCTATATTCCTAATGCAGTTATCTCAACATTTTGCATCACATCATTAATGCCACTGTTACTCCACATCCAGATCTTTTTCTCCTTTACTTGTGGTATGTCCTCCAGTCCCTTTCCAGACAGGAAAGAGTTACTTACTGTCTGGAGATTTCTGACTGACTCCTTGGATGATCTACAGCTGACCAGGCTCTTCTGGTACATTTTATGCTCTTTTTCTTCTGTTATTATTTATGTCCTCCTGGATTAAGTGTCACCCAGTACCAATTAAATTATCAGATCCAAGTATATTTATCAAGAACTTGAATTAGAAGCATCGTGGCATCATTTCTTTGAAGGATTGGGGTAGGCCATATATAAGGACATGGTGCACTTACTTCAGCCTCAGCTGCTCAAAACAGAGCTTGCAGGCCTGTGGCATATGCATGGACGTCCTTAGAAGAGGATTAGCGCCAGTTGTTTGACCCTGATGTTCCAGGGAGATTTCCTACCCTAAACAGAAGCCCTATATCCCCTTCTGTATCTAGACTAACAGGGAGTCTGCCTAACAGCAGTGTGTTGTTGTGACGACCTGCAATTTGGTAGCTTCTCCATCTAAAAATACAGCTCTGCATGGCTCCCCGCCTGCCCTATTTTACTCTTCCCCTTTCTCCCTGGTATATGTTAGATGTTTTAAGGAAATACACAGCTGGTAGCTGCCCATGGGGAGTTACGGGAGATGTTTCACACATGTGTAAAAGAATCAAAGTACTAGTGTGCTTACAATACCAGAGAATACCAGAAGTTCTTTGCAAAGGAGTAAATGTGTATCAGCCTCCCAGGGCTGCTTGGGAACCCAGGATTTCCTTTTTCTAAACTGTCGCCGGAGAGTTTGATGCTGTTGCATTTGCTGCTGGGGGATTTTATGAACTTTGCAGTAGAACTTCATGGTCAACAAGGTGTAGCAGTGGGAGTTAGATGTGTCAAGGTGAAGAGAGAGGTTTCATTTTTGCTCATGGACCAGTGATGAACTGCTAGTGTGTAACAAAATACAGTTCAAACAGTCCCCACTAGGTTGGGACTGTCCCAAGCCCCAGCCTTGGGGCTGCTTGTGAAGGTAGGACTGAACTATGGCTGCTTGTGCTGCTTTCTCATTGATGGGCTATACTGGCTTTATAATAGCTATGCTTTTGTTTATTCATACTGTATTTCTTCTGACCAACACGTTTTTTCTCCCTGTGTTAAGCATAAATTAGTGCTTTTTAATTTCTCGGTACATTCAGGGGGTACTCAGTGTAGTACTCACCAGTAATACATTAATACATTAGTCCATCTGTTAGCTTGGACGCTAATTTAGTTGAATTTGGTAGTGAGACTATGCTGAAATTGTCGAGGTTAATGACTCAGTGTTTTACAAGACAAAATATATTTGATGTTCAATTGATTGCTTGAGTTGTTTTATTGAATAATATGAATATTTAGCTAATTAATTTCATGGAAGAGCATCTTTGTTATTCCACTAACATTCATGAAACCGATGATGTCCTCATCAGTTGGATACATTACTTTGCTCCAAAAGAATCTGCTTGGTCTCACAAATCCTAGTGCTTTGATGTCCCAAACGTTCCACGGTGCTTCCAGGAGGGGAAAATTCTTTTCGTAAACCTGCCGTACAGTAACAAAAACGCAGAGCCTCTTTAGCCTTCACGCTGCATGAGTACGGGTTGTTTCTGTAGACTCTGTCCTTGCAGATTCTCTCATAGGCTCTTTATTTTCTTGGGGTTGACTCTGGCCTGTTTAAAGTCAATGGAAGAAAGACTGCCTGGAAGTTAGCAAGGTCAATGGGATATGGGAAAACACGTGAGAAATTTGCTTAGACACTAATTACTGCTTCTGTTGGATAGCCTACTGAGGCATCTAGTTACTGAAAACATGTATTATCTAAGGAGAGAAGGCACGGAATTATCTGTCCTCCCTGGAGGAGTGAATGGTGTGTCGCGTTCAAGATAACATTTTGCCATTGTTGTTCTGAGTGGCTAAATTCAACAGGACAACAAAAAATCTTCTGGTAGAGTACCTGCCCTATGTGTCTGAACTTGGTTTGTGTCAGCAGACCAAGCAGACTTGGTTTGTGTCAGCTGCGTGGCACTCAGCTTTGGCTTTTAATACTTTGAAAAAAAAAAAAATCAAGATCACTGGACTATCATAGAGCTGTGATTTGAGTCAGTGATACATTCTCTCCAGTCAAATTTGCAATGTTTGATTTCATGATCTTATTATGGGCATTAAAGAACTGTTTAATCAGGCTTTTGCTAAGTAAATATTCTCTTTGAAGACATTATTGTTGCTTGTAGAAAAAGCCAATTCTGATTCTTAATGCAAAATGGTGAGCCTCCCACCTACACAATATCTGTCCAGTGGATAAAATCAGATTTCTTCATTCAGTGTAATAACTGAAATAGTTTTTTAATGCACTAAAAATAAAAACTGGAAATAAGAAGCATCGAGTCGGGAAATAAAAGCATTTTGCTTTATAATATTTGTGATAATGAAGGATATCGTCACTGGGATTCATGGCTTATAGCAGGACATTGTTAGGATGATCGTACTGGCACTGCACGTTTCCCGAATAATTTGAATGCTCACAATTGATCATAAAATATTACGAAATGTTCTTGCATCCGTCACACTGCACATCCAAGAAAAGGCGTTCTCTCTTGCATGTAGTGAATCTGAACTGAGCCTCCTATTTCTGACCTTCTGAGGCTTTGGGAAGATCCTCTGTGAGTTCCAGATTTCTGGCTTGGGCTGCTTCCTCCTCCTCAAACTGCTGATTCTGCCTTCAGTTTACAAAGCGTCGAGGGAAAACTCTAGAGAGGAATAAAGCTGTGCAAGTATCCTGATATCTTAAAAGTTGCTTTCTTTGGGCTGCGGTCTGTGAATTTATAGTTTCACAGTGATTATTCCAATTCACTTACAATTGCAAGGAAGAAAACATTAAATTAAAAGAAATGAGAGAAAAGTGCTTATATTCTTTTCCTGTGCGATGACTGTTGGCTTGAGTTTTTCTGGCTACGACTGAGTTGAAAAATAAAATAAATTGCGCAGCAGTGATTCCAGTTCTGCCTCTCCTGTTTTCCGCGCAGTCTGATTTGGCAGGCCTTGCTTATTTTGTCCAGCATCTGGTGGTATTGCAAGGGCAGTGCGCGTCTTCACATCAAAACAGAAAATAGATTTGGTTTTCTTTCTTTTCTACAAGTTCTTCAGTAAATCGAAATGGTAAAAGTACCAAAGAAAAGCCTCTTGTCACAAACTGACGTGCCCATTTTCAAAAAGCAGGGTCATTCTGACTTTGAATGAGGTTTTTGGCACATGTTAGGCTGTGGCAACTGCAAAGCTTTGCTTTCTGAATATAATTTAAGAACACACACATTTTACATCTTTAATTTCATTTAAATAGTAACCACTGAAAATGAACTTTTATATCACTTTATAACCCTTTGTGGAATTTGAGGGGGGGAATATTTAATTAGGTATCAAGAGCATTTGCTAGAAAGGGAAAAGTCAGCCTACTAGTGAGATGGAGAGGCATGCACTCTCTTCGGTGATATGATCGCAGCTTTAAGGGCCTTTGTTAGTGAGAAATCCTATATTAATGCCTGGTGTTAGTCCATTGATTCAGTTTAACCCACACATTAGAGAACCACACTTTGGCTTTGGTATGTCCTATGCTAGATAATCCACTTTTTTAGTAAATCTGTTTAAAAATCTGCTTCAGTCTGCAGCACCCTGCCAAACTCAAAGTATTCCAGATAGCTGATGATAAGCCATATTTTAGTCTATGAGATACTCTTTTTCTATCGCTCTTTTTTTGATCCTTCTTCCAGTCAAACCTGTGGTTCAATCTCTTACACCCTGCCAGGAAAAAAAAAGGAAAATGGGGAAGAGATGGTCTTTTAGCCTAGCTGAGGTGAAACCCCTGTTTCACAAAGGAATACAATTGCACATTTGCTGCCAAGACACCATATGCCAATTGCCAAACTTAGGGTAAAATGGAAGAAGGATTAGTGAGAGCCTGCGGTGCGCATTTCAGAGGTATTTTCGTTCTTCTCACTGCTCTCTATCTTCTCTTCTGACGGGGCGTTTCTCCTTCATGCCATGGCAAATTTTTGGCAATGGTTTTGAATGCGGATGCACACGAGTCCTCAGGCAATTCCAAGCCCCTGGATTTCAGGGTAGCAGTTTGGGGCACCAGCATAACTTTACAGCGCGTGCTCTGCGGGGGAATTCAACCTCCCGGCTCGGCTTTTGCTTGCCGGGTTGATTCTGAAGGCGAGCACTGACTACTTGCGTTGTGCTTTGGTGACCGGACGCTGCATGTTTGTGCGTCCCCCTCAGGTTGCTGCAATTCTGCTCTTCATGCTGTCGTATTACAAAAAGGTAGAAAGAGTGAAACAGGTTAATAGTTCATAGAACGGGCGGGTATGTATGTGGATAGATAACAGATTATATTCTCAGTCCTGATAAAACAGGAGCGTTATACCCCTAAATTCTCCTCTGCTAGACATTATTCTTTGGTCTACGTGAAGAAAATAAACAGCTTTCTCTTGGCTTTCATCCTTCTTTTGTGTGTTTGCTTTGCAGACTTTAGCAGCGTTAGATTAGCGTGTTTATACTGTTTGGCCTACCTGTATAAATTTCAGAAGGATTTTTGTTCTCGCTGCTTGCTCTGTTGAACCTTCCTAAGAGTCTTTTGCTCTTGTACCGTACAAAATTGGTGGCACAACGCTGAGAAGGGCAAAGGTGGCGCAAATGCGGACAATATAGACAAATATCAAAGAGGGTGAAGTCAAACTGATTAAATAACGTTAGTCTAAAGACTGTGTTTTTCCAGGCTGAGCATTGTTGCTGAGTGGAGAAACCTCCGCTGCATGCTACTTTCAGAAAAATAAACAAATGAACCAAAAAAAAAAAAAAAAAAAAAACACCCAAAAAACCCCATCCTGGAGGTATTCATATATTATTCACCAGGTTAAGGACAGAGGGATGTTTTCTTACAAATGCTGGGGAATGTTCAGCAGGCAAGGAAGAGCTCTTCAGGTATGGAATGAGAGCATATTAAGCCATTATTAGTTACATAATTTGAGCTTCCTAACTGGTAATTTAACTATTTCTAAAGTAATAATCAATTAAACAGGACTCTCTGTTGTGGATGCAGGATTCTCCTGGCCTAGCAAAGCAAATTGGTTGTTGTATGTCCCACAGAACTATTTCCAGTTCTAAGACAGTGGGTGGTAAAATTTGATTTTATTTTTTTTTTTTATGACAGCAAAATAGATCTCGAAAGTATGTCTTGGTATTTACTCTGTTTTACATTAAATCACCAGAAGTGCTGTGGGATTTTATTAATGATTTAAAATGCACTGGTTGAAAGTTGGCATATAAATTGAAGGCATGCTGTAAGATGGTACACAAGGGATGGCAAATTTAATACCTTTAGAAGGTGAAGCATTCTGTTCACTTAATTAGTTGAAGAAGGATAAGATAAGTTAGAAAAATGAGTCTAGTAAATCAGAAGTGAATTTTAGTGCAAGTGTCCATCATAAATAAGCAAGAGTAAGCCAGGTTTGGGGTTTTAAGGGTTCTTTCCCGCCTTTTCGATCCCCATATAATCGATTCATAAATCAATTAATTACTGTCATGAGACCTGAGGGCAGCACGAAATTGGGTTCAAATTAAAAAGAAAAGGAGGCAATTTGTTTTAAGATTGAAAGCTGAATGTTCAATCGAAGTTTAATCAGAAGTGACCCGTTATTTGAAAAGTGGAACATCAATGTCTTTCTAATTTCACAGAATGCTTCATTAAATGAGTATTGAAAAGACCACGTTAACCAATCATTCCAAGAGGAAGAGGAGGGAGAGGGGGGGGTTGGAAGCCTGCTTCCAAATACATGTTATGCCTGTTCATTTCTCTTCCGGAGAGCTCAGAGAGAAATCAAATCGTTACACTGGGAATTCAGGGATTATTGGCGTGGGTCCTTTCTAGATTGTACAGTTCATATGATAAAAACATAGCTTCGTGTCCGAAGAGCAAACGTTCTTAATCCGTTTGCATAGCTGCGTGCCTAAAGAACAATTTGCAACAGGCAATAAACAGCAAGGAGAACATTTTCAGAGGCATGGCTGGAAGTTGGGCCTCCTGAATTTTAGGGTGTCTCACAACGGGCTGACCTTGAAAAAGTTTTTCCATAAGTTGATGCCGACTTGAGAGCATTGAGCTGCGCAGCACGAGAACACTGCCCCTCGTACAAAGGGAGGGTGATGCTAGGGCCTGCCTGGAAGCGAAGGCAGCTGAATTTTGTTTAGGAAGGGAGTGTGGGAGGGTAGGAGGACAGCAACTGTAGCTGTAACTCCTACAGTGGGTGAAAAATATAAAGGACTAATACAGTCGGGTTTAGTGCTGTTTGGATTAGCATGTCTTTCTTAGTGTGTATTTACTGGAAATTTGCTTAGCAAAATGCTGTCAAAAAGACCTCAGCACTCACTTGTGATTTACTGTGAGCTTGCCGAAAGAATATATGAGGAGTCTGATTCAGTTTCTTGCAGTTGGAAAGTGTTGCTCTTGCTGTTAAATGCTGAGAGGTACTTTTGAAACATCATCTAGACTCGTATCTCTGCCATGTGCTCCCTGGGATGAAGGGGGGGCTTCTGTTACTTGGGAAGTTCATGCAGCTTTCTCTGATGAGAAAGACAATATAAGGCAAGAGGAACGGAATATGCTTGCCTTTCTACTAGTTCTTCATCTTATGAAAAAAAAAAAAGGGACAACTGTTTTAAAGATTTCCCTTTATAAGTGCAGAGCAAACATATTTCAGATGTCAGCAAGTTATTTCAGATAGTAATCATGGATTAACTATTTGCAAGTATCTCTCTGTACACACACACACACACAGAATAATAAATGTTATCTATAAACATGTACAAATATATAAAATCATAGTCATTTGTTTTATTTCACGTGCACTCCATAGGGAAGGCTTTGCTTTCTGGGCAGAAAGCTTAATCGTGCTAAACTACTCAAGCCTGCGTAAAGCAGTGATTCTGCATGACTCCTCTTCAAGATCGTAGCAAGCAGCGTCCTGATTCCATCGTGAGCAAAATGACCTGCCACTTGTGATGGCGAAACGTGTTTTCATGCATTTGCTGGTCGTTGCTTACTTGCACTACGTTCCTTTGAAAGGCAGCGGCTGAGGCAGTAGGGAAGGCTGCCTGTTTACCTTGTCCGGCTGCTGCGGTCTCGACTAGGTTGGAAGCCTTTGGAAGGAGGGTTGATTGCTGTCGTGGTTTAGCCCGGATCAACAACCAAGCCCCACGCAGCCGCTCGCTCACTCCCTCCCGGTGGGATGGGGGAGAGAATCGGAAGAGTAAAAGTGAGGAAACTCATGGGTTGGGATAAAGACAGTTTAACAGGGAAAGAAAGAGCCGCGCACGCAAGCAAAGCAAACCAAGGCATCCATTCCCTGCTCCCCACGGGCAGGCGGGTGCTCAGCCATCTCCAGGAGAGCAGGGCTCCATCACGCGTAACGGTGACTGGGGAAGGCAAACGCCATCACTCCCAACGTCCCCCCCTTCCTTCTCCTTCCCCCAGCTCTATACACCGAGCATGACACCGTATGGTGTGGGACATCCCTGGGGTCAGTTGGGGTCACTGTCCCGGCCGTGTCCCCTCCCAGCTTCCCGTGCCCCCGGCACAGCACGGGGAGCTGAAACAGCCCTTGGCTGGTGTAAGCGCTGCTGAGCAACAACTAAACATCTCCGCATTATCACCACTGCTTCAGCACAGATCCAACACACAGCCCCACACTGGCTGCTCTGAAGAAAATTAACCCTATCCCAGCTGAAACCAGGACAATTGCTCGGTGGCTTTCAGAGAAGGAACATACCAGTCTGGGAAAGTTTTCCAGAGCATAGATGTGACAAACAAAAGAGAGCAAGTGGGCTGGTGAGAGAGGGGGACAGTAATAAAAATTAAAAAGGCTCCCGGACCTTTCAGTGAGAAGAGCAGGGAGCGCATTTGTAGTCTGACCACAGGATGGGTAGGAAAAAGACCTCTTTTGCTGGGGATCCTCGCAGGGGCTGTGCTGAGCTTGTTGCGAAGTGGGAAGTCACTGAAGGGTTGCTGGGCTGAGGAAGAACCTAAAGGTAGAGTGCAAAGAAACAACAGGCAAAAGTTATTTACGAAATGATTTTTATTTTGTGGTACTTTTGCTTTTTAATAAAGGCTGTTGTCCTGGACTCAGTTCTCATAAAACCTAGTGTTCAAGAAAAATAAAGTTTCTCTTTTCAGGTGATTGCCTCCAGGGAGATACCAGGACTGATCCGCATCAGAGATCTAGCCGACTTGGCGTTCAGTCACTCAACTCACTTGTGTAATTCAAACACTTACCACCTAGTATTTCTTTCCATTTAAGTTGTGAAAGAGGAGCAAGACCTTCTGCCCAACGAACGCACCTAAATTAAGAGAATGGTAGGAATGTATATCTTCAGTGTTTGTATCTGTCACCGTTGGATGCGAGATGAGTGTAGAACGACTAGAATCCCGTGTGTCTGGAGCAGGGTGGGATAAAAGCCGTTTCAGCAGTGTTTCCCTGCGGTACGGGCACCTGATCCATCAAGTTTTCGATTCCAGAGAAAGAATATTTGTCTAGACGGAGCGATAATCTGATCTTGTGTAGCAAATGTAATTCAGTAATCATTCCTTTCACCGGCTCTGTGAGGTACTCAAGAATGAATATAAATAATGTAATTCTTTTGAAGTTATTGATTACAATTACGTGAATGATGATGAACAGCATTAGCACCACCGTAGCAGAATGACAGTGTTCCTCAACCTCCCGCCAGTGAAATAACATAGCTCTGTAAACTAGTGCGCAAACTTAAAGTGGAGATGAATAGGTGTTACGGATTAATCTTGAGGTATATATTTTATCTTTATAATAAATTACTTTGTGCATCTTCTCCCTGAGATCTAAAAAAAAAAAAAAAAAGTTTTCTGAAGGAATAATTACTTCATTTATTATTCTGATACTTGTGTGACCAATTATACAACACACAGATGCATCACTGAACACAAAAATTTGTGTGAGGTGGTGCTAATTATGTTTATATATTAAAAAAGTGGTGGGAGCTTACTACCAGAAATAATCTTCTAGAAACGTATGGAAATAGTGATAGAATATTGATCATGGAGGCATTAATTTGTAGAAAAAGGTAACAAGCAAACTGAGCAGTGAGGTAACATACCTTTTTAAGACATATCTTTCACTGAGTTTTCTTGAACATGTCTGTGAGATGTGTCACGCCGTTCAAAGAAGCTTAATTTCGCTGTGAACGTACTAGCTCAGGAGGTGGATTGAGCATCCGTAGGGGACCGCGCCTACGTTGAGTAGTTTTGAGCAGAGCATATTGGCGTATCACATCACTGACATGATGATAATGCATTTATGTCTGACGCTTGTTCGGGAAGAGAGCTACCAGTGCTGTGCCCAGTTAAGAACTAGCTCTTGGATCCATGGCATGTGCTGCACTGTGTAGTGCAAACCTAATTCCCATTCAGCAGGCACAGATCAGATACCACCATTTTATCCCCCGGGGTACATGAGTAAGATACCGTATATTGTTTGTTTGGAGGAAGACGGTAGGGTTTTTTCTCTGCTGCTTCTTAATGTCTTCTGTTTGAATCGAAGTTAACAGCTCTTTCAGCTAAAGCTATTTTTCTTTGCCTTTGTGTGGCTTAGAACCCAGCATGTGAAAGAGCGAAGCTCAACCGCATACGAAGAGGTTGTACAAGCCAGAACAAAGCATCTGAACTGTTTGTCTCTCTCATTTGCCCACTTCCTGATGTTGAAAACAATAAACCGTACAGAGTGTTTTCAGCAAGTGAAAAGGTAGTGGAGTGCCAGCCTTACAAATCAATCCTGCTAAAGCTCAGATCAGTTGTAATATTTTTTAACCAAAGCTTTATCTGGCCACTGCTCAGCATTTGATCTCTGAATGCAAATACCTTAATGGCTGGTGAAGAATGTGTTGGGCATCGTCACCAGGTTTAATGCCCCTAAAAAAGGGCTTTACTTTTTGTGAGTACAGCATGTGAGTCTTTTTTGGAGTACAAGGACAGAAGCTATTGAAGATCAGTACATAGCCAGAGGAGGAAACTGAAGAAGTGTTAGCCTAGTAGATATGGGAAGCTGGTATTTGGAAAAGACATGCTTCCAGAACATTGTCATTATTGCCCCACAGTCTGGGGAATAATCTAAACCAGAAAAATTATTCGACTTAAATACAGGCCCATGGGCTTCTGTGAATTTCATTTGGAATTCAATCTCAAAAGACTCTGGACATTTTTCAAAATTATTTTCATAGAGATTTAATTGTAGTATAATCTCATGATGATTTAGGCATTTCTGAGCGAGGGATATTGTCAGCTTCTTATTGCTGCTAGTACTATTTTATACGTAAATTCATAGAACATAAAAATTGCACTCAGAATTGGGGTACTGGCTTATTGGGTCGTATGTAAAGCTCCAGAGCTAGCACATATAAAATGTTACGATTATGAATCTGGCAAAACATATTCATTTCATGAGTCACACCCCTCTGCCTAACCTTTCTTAATGGATGCGTTTTCTTATATTCTTATTACTGTCCCTCTCCAGAAAAAAAAAAAAAACACCTGGCATTGAAAGACACATGCAAAACGTTAGTTCTAGGCCTAGCCTAACTTAATCTGAAACTGGATACTTCCCTAGAGATTCTGCCAGGGCTGTCAGACAAAGGACAAGACTGGTTTCCCGGCACTCAGATGCAAAGACGTGCTACAAGGAGGTGTGTTAATGAGAGGCTTGTAGTCGCTCTGCAGTCCCCAGTCGATCCCTCTGGTAAGCCCGTGTGTGATTCTACGTGGCACACAGCGCGTTGTGCACTAAAGATGAAATACAGTAAAGGACCTTAGGATATTCTAGCTAAACACAATAATATATTTAGATGCTGGCATCTAATATCAAAATCAAAACCCAGAATAAGATTCACGGCCAAGGAAAGATTTAGGCCTTCTAAAAGGAGATACAAAATATTATGATGCTGAACTTAGATGCCTAGAGCTAACCAGACTTTGGCAGAGGGCTTGTGGTGAAGTTTTGTTCCTCTTCAGGATGTAGGTAAGTGCAGCGGATGCGTCTCTGGTTATCTGTGCATCAGAGTTCACTTTGAAGAGTGTGTTTAAAAGAACTGCTCATAGCTAGTAGATTTTAGAATGGCGTGATACTCGTGTACCGTCACGTCCTCCCGCTGATCTCTCAAATAACTTTGGCCGTAGTTTCTGTGCTTTTGTACCGAACTCATTGCTGTTGGTGAACAGTGAGCATACTCAAAGTGTGCTTACCAGACCGAGCATCTCAGTCCATCAAGGTGCACCTCTACACCTATTTTTATACCAGGCGGGGATTAGATAGGCACTAGGTTCCTAGCTTTTCTGAGAGGGGCAGTTCAGGTCATGCCTAAAGAGCAAAGCTAGAGGCGCTCCACAAAAGCAAGGATAATTTTAGGATGTACGTCTCAGTAGTTACAGGGATGTAGGGAAATACTTTTATTTTCAGTTTAGTTTCTGGGTTATTATACCAGGTTCCGGAACATAGGTTTAAAATAATTCCTGGTTTAGGCATCTGTGCACCTTTAAGGCTCGGGGGTTTGGTTTGTATTGTTTTGGGGTTTTTTCAGTCCACTCCTGGGTATCAGTTTGTGGTTTCCTTGTGACAGCAAATATGCAACCTCACGTCTTGCTTTCTTACAGTACAAGAAGAGGTGAACATCTTGCACAAATAATATATTAAGATTGCCTGGGGTTAAAAAGAGTGGCCAACGTGAAGGGTATAATTCTAGGGAATTGACCAAAACCCCATATTTTGTAGATGGTATTACTGTATACAGAAGTAGGATGGTTGCGCAAGAGGAAAATATATCCTTTGATTATTGTGTTTACCTTTCTTCAGAAGAGACTAAATCATAATGTATTTAATAAAATGTCTGATTGCTGCCTAGCTCAGAATGAAATCTGTGTGGATATTTTTGCTCCCTCTAGGCAAAATTTTTGCTGCTTTGGGAAGCATAATTACAAAGACAACTGCCATTCCAGAAAAAAAGTCAAAAGATGTAAGGTTTTTTGCCTCTTTCGGGGACTTGGAATCAGTTAATTAGATCAGTGAAATAAGTTCTAATAATCGGCAAAACTTAAGAACAATTTGAAGGGTTTTTCAATCTCTGAGCAAAATCCAATAAGCATTTGAAGGAGGAAATCAATGTGGAATCCTAAAAGGCTTCTTATTTCTTTCTCACAGAATTCTAGCTTTCTCTCCGAAGCTCTTTTTCCTGTACACGCAACAAAAACTGAAGAGCTGGATCCCTCCTTCAGCCTGCATGAGACCATTGCGAAGGTAACGGAAATGGAGATCTCATTTACACCTACTTTCTTGCACATGGCTAAATTTGAATTTGTTCATAATTCTGAAAGATAATCTGTTTTTTCCTGTGAACTTTGAATGTAGTTAAAAGTTGTAGAGTTTTTTTTCATTGAGATTCACTTTGGAATAGTCTTTACGGTTATATCGGTCAACTTGTGCGATCAAAACGCTCCTATGTGCAAATGCTTAATTTTATGTGATTCACTTGTATTTTGCATGATCCACATTAAGCTTCTTGGCACGAGTGCAGGGCGTTGAGCCCCACTAGATGGCAGGAAGTAACAAGTTTGTCGCTGTCGATTTTGTCACCGAGAAGGGCTCTCTGAGGGCACCTTCACGTGCAGATACTTGGTTTTACGAGCTGTCACAGTGTGCTCACACGGGAGGAAGGGCTGGGTGGCCATCCCTGATTCTGAAGAGTGCTCTGCGGAGGGGATGCTCCCAAAGTTAATGCGTTCTGACTCCCCTCTTGTCGCTCCAATACAATACTCCCTCCGTGTTATTTATTAATACAATCAAAATTACTCCTTGCTCTAAAGTGCTCTTTCTTCGCTCTGTCCACTCTGCAAGCCCTGTTTTTACAACAAGCCGTGACTACAACTGAGCCCTGCATAATGGATTCCTACCCTCATTATAACTGGATTTCTTATAAACTCAACTGTGATGTAGACCTCACAAACAGATTTCGTTGTTTATTTGGAGCTACTTCTTTTGGAAAAGCAGCTGCTGTTGAAACATTTCTTTTGGCAACAACAAAAATAAATTCACAAAGATCAGCAATGTGCGGATTTAGCATGTAGGCGGATCAGCGTCTTTGGCAAAATAGACAGTGACTGATCCTGGAGTTTTTAGGGGTTTTCTTGTTTGTTTGTTTGCTTGGGTTTGGTTTTGTTGGTTTTTTTTTTAAAGAAGCACATATTGCTAGACATTCTTTTGAAGCTTGGCAGGGTCTGACAGTTAAGGAGCAATCACAAGACAAGAGTCTTCTCTGAAGCCCTTTTAATGGAATTGATGGTTTTTAAGCCATCCTTGATGCAAAAGTGACTGAAAAGATTCACCAAATTCCTTCCCAAAGTTTGAGGGAAGTAGGTATGTGATTATTTACTGCATAATTAATGCATGATTTACTAATTAGTGTGTGATGGGCCATGTGTAATCTGAATAATCTGTATTTTAGTATGTGCTTTATAACGTTGACTAACAGAAGAATATTAGATAGTTGACTTGAAGCATTTCGATACTGTTTAAATCATTACAAATTATTTTAAGTAGGTTCATTGAGCATTACAATTTTCTTTGATAAAACTTGATGAAGATTGCATTAGGCTATGACTATATTTCCATTTTGCTTTTCAGACTGTAGCCCAGGATGCTTTTATAAAGATGAATAATATATGCAGCAGTGGAGTGAGATCCTCAGCTGATGATTTTGTCGTCTTTAATTTAACTTAATTGATCTTAAAGTAGTTTCTGTATAGCTTGAACAGCAAAAGTTTTCTAAATCTTATTTCTGCTTACTCTTTTTATAGTTAGATAACGATGATGTTATCTCTTGCTTCCCTCCACTCCTCCCCTCCACCTTTTTCTCACAGTAACTACGCCAGCCACTGTCTTTCCCTTCTCCTGCAAGATGGGCTTTCCTTTGCCCCCTCCCTTTATCCTAGTGTTTGTCATCTGTTCCACTTTGAAAGCATTTTCTTTGGGTAAATTTTTATTTTATTTTGGTATTTTATTTAAGGCCTTAATATAGCTTTGTGTGGTAGCATTTCTCCAGCTTCATGCCTGAGGTGACGTCATATCACCTTTTCCTTGGTAAGATCTTCTTTCAGCCTTACATTTGATTCTAGTGCTTGCATGTTAGCGCAGACAAGCTCCTGCATATGTAGTCTGAATTCTTAAGAGTCATCTTATTTTAGAAATTTTCTTTTTTAAACTGACACTGGTTTCCACGCTTTAGGCAACCTGGAAGGTTGCTGGTGGTGG
>VZTV01008046.1:247-10356 GCA_013400875.1 Anhinga rufa
CTGGAAAATTACCATTTTTTTGTGGACAGGTTATTTTTTAGCTGGCTCAGTTCTTCGATTCAGTTTACTGAGTGGCCATGCAAAAATGCTTGGGGCTAGCACAACCTAGGGAACAAGCCTGAGAAGAAAGTGTCTTGGGACAACAACAGAATGGTGAGGATAGTCACATAAGTGAGTATTCAGCTGTCACACACCTTAGTTTCAGGATGCTAACAAGGTTAGGTGTTTAACTTAAGTCAGGGTGTGGTCACTCTTAAGCCAATCTAAGACTATACTGTTATGAAAGGTGACAGCTACCCTCTATGCCACAACACTAGCACTTGGACAGCCTTGTGGTCAGCCAGACCTGACTGAAAAAAAATCCAGAAAAAAAATTATTAGGAAAAGTGCTAGTACTGGCATGGGGATGAGATGTTAATATATGATTGGGAATAGAGTAAAATACATGTTCATAACTTCTTGACACCTGCATAGACTTAGATTAGCTGAAATTGGTACTGAAACTGCACCTAAAGACTTGCTCTGGACTGGGCTTTCAGGGACTCTCTTTCTCTTTGCTGACCATGGAAAAAATATATGGCCACTAGACCACCAAAGTAGGCATTAAATTAGCTTTTGAATAAAAATTAGAAGCAGTAGGGGCCTCTGAGCCAATGCACAGAATCCTAGAAATAAAACTGGCTTCCCAGCACATACTTCCTGTCATTCTCTGCAAGAAGGTCTCTGTTGAGAATGGTCCTGATGCTTCTTTGACTTACATGGGAACAATCTGTTCCCCTAATGTGGATCTAAGACAAATGGGAAGCTGATGACTCAACTAGGGAGCAGGAGAGCCAGGAGCTGGTCCTGGTCTCTCCTTTCTGGCTTCTTTCCCTGCCAAGTTGCCTGCCACCCTGCAAGGAGCTGCTGCGGTGGTTATTTATCTCTACAGTGAGGACTTGCTCTCAGGCATAGTCTTATTGATTTCAGTGTTGGCTATAGTGTTTGTTTTGTAACCTGGACAACTTATACTCTTCTGTGCCAAATAGCATGAAAGCTGAGCAGATGTTAGGATCCCATAGCATTTCAGAGAGTATTACAGCCTTTGTCATGTGTTGTTATTACCTTTAGACTTCATAAGAGGTGAGGATCCAGATCTATGATTCTTATGTTTGCCAATGTAAGTTCAAGAGCCTTTTTTCTTTTTATCCTGGTTCCTGACTTCCTACAGAAACAAAGATTTTGTGATCATGATCATTCTGTCTGTTTCTAATTCCCCTCTCCCTGCCAAACTTTTGGAGCTCTTAGCCAGTTTCAACTAACTGTGGGAGATGAAAATTTAGATTTAAGGTCTTAAGCGTTTTTAGGAAAAGTGACAATTTTTTAGGGGATCGATTCCCAAAACAGCATGTCTATGAAAGGATGTTCTGCCTGGAAGGATGCCTGATCAGTTGTTATCAGGTGTTACCACTCAGCAGTCACCACACACATAGTTCAGGACCCACTTCTACATACAGTGATCTTGCCCTATCTTGTAGAGACACTTAGGGACACAATGAGCAGCAAGAATATTCTGGGACAGTATGGGGACTTGTAGGATGATGGGATAGTTGTTAAAAAATGGGCTTCTGTAGTTTTTTTCTAATATTGGATTTATTTCCTTTCTTATCCCTATTTACTGGTGTCCTGATTGTGAAAATCTTGTTTTTATATAACGAATCTAGAGAGAGGGCCCCAGTCAGCTGTTCGATGAACTGGGAGCAACTTTCTGTCCTCAGCATTTGACACATTCTTTTCCTCTCTCCACATCAGTCTGAGAAAGCAGAAGAAGGACTTTAAGACTTCCCAGAACTGTGGTTCTTCTCCCTCCAGTGCTTAGATAAGCTAAGTGGGTAGGAGTATTTTGTGCTAAGACTGTTTTGCAAGTGACCGATTGCTCAGCTCAGATTATTTCCTGAAACTATACAGGCAACTAGAAAAAAACTGCCAGTGAAGTGTATATATACACACATATTCAGGTGCAGAAGGTTTGTGATTCCCTTTCTGAAAGTAAGAAAATGCTGCCCTGATCAATTTAGATTGAGAGTTCAGGGAGGTCTTATTCACTGGTGATATCTTGCCATCTACTTTTAATTACAAGCATTAGTGGAAATTCTTAAAGAAATCGACTAAAATACAGTTCTTTTAGAGCTTTTCTGTGCCAGTCCAGTTTTTCTTCTATGTCTATCTTTGTGACATCCTCCAAACAGACTAGGCTGACACTTTTGATCACTGTTACCATCTCTTTAGCTTTATAGTATTGTCTTAAACAATTGTAAGGCTGAATATCAGGCCAGTGTTCTTTCTATAGCATCTCAACACTGGATAATCCCTCTGGGTATGATATGCACAGACCAGCTTCCACCCGCCTCAGGACAGTAGGGTACACATTGTTTTACCACCCCACTGTTTCCTATCAGGAATTCATCTTTCCCTGAACTCATTCATGCACTGGAGCAGAAAATAAGAACTAAGAAAAAAAATAAACTACAACATAAAAATAAAAAAAATAGACTAATATATAGTGTAAATCAAAGTAATTCTACTCAAGTCAATACAGCTATGCTGATATTCACTAGATGAGGATTCAGCTTAAAAATTCTAGTGGTAGAAGCAGCTGTGTTTCAGCATTACCTGCAGCTTTCTCAGAGCACCAGTATTTTAAGCATGCAACAAAACAGCAAACCACAGTGTAGCCATTGCTTCCTTGTAGCTGGTTGCTTATTTTAGACAGGAAGAAATCTGCTCCTTTCAAAATATGATGGAAAAGATTACTAACCACCAAATATAGAGCAGCTGGAAATGCCAGTTTGAATGCAATACACACATCAAAACACAAACATTTTTAACAGGTTCTAGTGCGCAACCAAAAAAAATTTAAGAAACTGTATATGATAGCAATGCACATGTCCTATCCATGTTCTCTGCTTCCATGTATTTTGATCATTTAAGTATATTAAACAAAAATAAAATCTGATGAATACATAAAAAGAAAATGATTAATTTTGCAATTGAAATCTAATTGGCTCCAAATCTCTGCAGGTTGTAAGGCACATCACTGAGTTGAAGTCATGTTGAAGAAACAGCTTAAAATGACTCACCGTCCCCTGTTTCTGGGAAGATTAGGTATTTGAAGGGAGAGGAAGAAAGGGTAGGTGTTTGGCACTTTGTCATTCTTTCCCAAAAACAGAAAGGAAGAGCTTCAAATGTTACAAGCATCCTGTTTGAGAAGGTGACTTCAGACTGCAGGACTACCTGTATTTATTTTCCCAGACATGGAAAATGGCACTAGGTGGGTTGCATGATCTCCAGACAGTTGTGCTCGCTCTTTGTGAAATACTTTGAGATTTACAATTTCAAGCCACTGGTGCAAATGAAAAGTCTTAGCAAAATTAAGATAGAGAAATAAGTTTTTTATAGGATTTTTAAACCAATCTGAACAATTCTATTTGCAGAGATATTATTCTCCCTCCAGATTTGTCATATGATGTGAAAATTCTACAGAAGGGGTAGCATCCTTTATTAAATTAAGTGGCTATTTAGAGTAATTTCTATAGAATCCAATTTAATTTCTATAAGTCCCTATAGGTTTCAAATCTTTTCCATTCTGTAGGATTTCTCCATAGGGACAGTTATTAGTGTCTGCAGGATTTGATTCACAGCAAAGTTGTTTTGTAGAAAGGAAAAAGGGCTTCACTATGAAAGATTTCAGAGTAAAGCAGGGTCTGCTTTTGAAGGCAACAGCCCTAGGCTGATGCAACTCCTTCAGCCAAACTTGGGCTGGATATAGCCATAGTGGTGTTATAAAGCAAAAGGTTCTTTGACACTTTATCCAAGCAAAATTTTGAGGGCTCAGCCCCAGGCAGTCCACGTTTTTTTTTAATTTTTCTTTTTTTTTAAATGTTTGACGTAGACTCAAACAGGCATCAGCCGAATGGGAAAACAGACTGCTTGTAGTTAGTAACTCAGGTATAAAAGCAAGTTCTTTCAAGGGGGAAATGGCTCCTTAATCTGCCATTTGGTAGAAGCTGGCAGTTTCTCAGCACCAAGTTACATTCTATCCATCTACATGTGATTGTGCATCTCTTATTGCCCTCCCCATTGCTAACTAAAGATTGCTTGATAACTATTTGAGACTGCACTTTATGAGGCAGCAATACACATGGTCTCTGCCAAAGCCGGTTCAGGACAACATGAAGAGGAGAAGCAACTCAGCCAGAAGCAATAGTTCCTCTACCCCAGCTCAAATGACTAGCTAGATAGAAAAAATCAGATTCACAGTCTTTCTTAAACATTGAATCACACTCTTGTGCCTAAAGTACTTTGCAAACACATGTTCCCAGTTGCCTTCCCAGCACACTGTGGCCCTTTGAATCAACAGCAATGAGAAGCAGCGCAGACCGAGGGTTTCATTTTGCCAGCAGCCTGCAGCATTAAGAGCGTCAGTCGTACACACCTTAAGTTTTAACGGTTGCCATGGCGATGAAAGGAGGCATTACAAAATGCACAAGCTGTTGAACATGTTGCAGGAGCTGAGAGGAAAAGCTAAGAATAAACTTTCGTCTAATTCTCCGTAACGGCGTGCTCCAAGCAGCTGCTGCTCGGCCAGCATCACATCCCAGTCAAGCAGCCTGTTAATACAAGGCAGATTGGAGCAGGAGGGTGTTGCCCCGCTGAGTGCTCCCAGAGCCCCGTACCTTGTGGCTGCACTGCCGCTTTCAGTGCAATGGCTGCAAATGGAGGTTTTTAAAGAAAGAAAGGGCTAATTTTATTGTGATGGTTATTATTGTTATTATTTAATTCCTCATTTTGGGGCTGACAGATAAGATCGTACCAGCTACCTCTGTATGAATAACCCTTCTTTATTTTAATGCTAACTGCAAATGTCCCCTCATGACAAAGACTTTAGTGATCTGGTGAAACAATAGAAAAGGTGTCCACCTGGCCCTGCTGCAGAGAAAGGAGCAAAAGTTTTGAAGAGGGAGGAGGTTGAACTTCACCTTTCATCATTTTTGCAGCCATGTGTGTGCACTCCTGCCTGGGCATATCGAAAGGGAAGCATATCAGGGCTCTGGCCCTGAACACAGGGTCAAAGAAGGCTTCCAGGTTTTTTTTTTCAGAGTATCCCTGCCTACCAAAGTGTCCTGTCACACAGACATAGGATCTGAATGAGGCTGAGTGAGCAGGTAAATGCTCCATGTGCTCCTCCAGAAAGCTGGCCTGAGAGGCAGTTTTTACTTTTCCATTCCCCTCAAATGTGTGTCTCCAACTTGCTGATTTGCAGCAGAATTATCTTAGCCGCCGTGGGTAGGAAGTCTGTTTTTTCTGTCTGATAAATACCCACTAGATGGCAACATCCCTCATTCTCTCACCCAGTGCTGCAAAAGCTGGATCCCTTTTGGCACAGAGGGGTGTGTGTGTGTATGGGGGGTGGCAAATAAGACAAGGGGATCTTGGACGCTATTGTGCGCTAAGATTTTCTAAGCATAAAGAAAAACAGATCGGCAGAATATTGGTTAGCCAACATATCCTATTTTTAAAAAGAAATTTACCAGTCAACAACAATATGTGCATTACCTGTATTTGTTGAGGACATAGAGGGGTAATTATAAGAACCTGTCCAGAAAAAAATTATGGCCTTGTAACTGCATATTAGAAGAAACTATACTCACTAGTATTAGAAACTAGAAAATTAGAAAATGAGAAAGAACTCTACTCACTAATACAATTTGATCTGCATTCTCCTTGCCCTCCATTCTCCCAGACTTTTTCTGTTGCCTTGTCTTTCTCCCAAGCATTGTCTTAAACTAGTTTTGATTAGAAGCTTTTTGTGTATATATCTGTTTACATATCTGTAAAGTGCTCATCACACTTTAAGATACAAAACTAACGGTAAACTACCCAGGTTTCCTTGTGCACAGCACATATTCAAGGCCCAACCCCTCAGTCTCAAATCTACATGCATATATTATCATGCATGCATACATGTACCTGGAGACACTAGCAGTGCACCTAAAAGCATGCAGGGAAATAAAACTTATTGCAGAAGCAGCAGACAGAAGAAAGGATGGGATGGAACTAAAAAGAAGGAAAAAAGTACATATGCATTTCCACAGAGTGCTACAGTGATCCAGTATTAAAGGGAATAGTGGGGGAATATCAGCATCTGATGTGACAGCTTATCATCAAGTAGAAAAGGTCAGGTTTTGAGTCTCCCATGTAGGCCGATTTATGGCATGTTTCTCAGAGATATTACCCCAGCCCTGCCACATGGATCTGGTAATGATGTCCTCGGTGCTGAGGCACCCATGCCTCTCAATGCAGAGAACCAAGCACTCAACCCTGTGGCACCCCAGCGTGGGTCCTGCTTGACAAGTTAATAACCTTCAGTCTTCAGGTTTTATCCACCCTCTTAATTTCAGAGGCAGAGCAGATCTGTGTCTCATGAGAAAATTAACCTATCAGTATGTGTTCAATTCTGTTTGCTTGTTTCTATCCCCTTTTCCTTTGAAATACCTGGTACAGTCTCATTTTGATATTACAGTTATAGAACTTTCCTCCAATTTGTTTCCTGCCATGTGAGCAAACATGAAGTTCAAACCAAAATTATCAATTTAAAAGGGGAGAAAAGAAGGGAGCTTGGGGAAGGAGTGTCATAACCATCTTCACAGAAACTGAGGTTGGGAATTAAAAAGATGTGGAAAACTATGAGGTTTGACCTGCTGGCTTTTGCCTTGAAGAAAGGTCCTACTAGAAAGCATGATATCCCCCACCCCCACAAAAAGAAAGTAGGAAGAGGGGGAATGAGAGGAGGTTCCTTAAACATGGTGAACTAGAGTGTGGCTGGCACAGAGAAGTTTGTAGCTAGATTGGCTGGAGCACTGTATTGTGAGGAAGACCATCTACACGATAGATAAACCCAGAGGAAATAACCACAGGGCAACAAATACCAGACCTGTGCTTTTGTAGAAGTTAAAGCTAATGTAATAAGAAGGCCCTCAGCTTCAGTAACTCATCTGTAACCCTCTGGGTCTTACAGGAAGCAAGAAACTGGTGATGTCTTATCTTGTGCTGACCCTTGCATCTTTAACCAGCAGATGAAGTCTGTACCATGTGGCAAACCATAGACTTACAGGAGCCCAGGACACTTTGGCAATAGATTCAGATAATTTTCCTCAAGGTATTTAAGAATGGTCACTTAAGACATATGTACACTGAATGGCGAGGGAAATTAACACTGACACATATTGGTTATCCACACCTACGCCTGAAACGAGCATGTTTCCAATTAAAAGTGAAAGAGACAATTGTTGAAGTCACTTTGGCAGTGAGAACTCTCCAGCTGCCTCTAGATTCCTGAATAAGTGAAATGTTTGACACAGAAGCATATGTTTTTGGCAACATTGTTTAATCCATGTTTTAAAGGGAAAATTGAAATTCTACAAGGTGTGAAAAAAAAGATCACTGGAACATTTTCTGTTTGGAGTGACAGAGACCATGTCACCCTTCTATTCTTGTTCTCTGTAGACTTTCATTTTGCAAGAACTGCCTTACAAATGAATAGGGAACATGCAGGGTAGGCACATAGTAAGAGAAGGCACAGGTAGCTGCAGCCTCACATAACAGAGTCCTGCTCTGCAAAGTACTGGAAAGGGCTCTGGAAGAAGCAATGCAATCTGCATTAAAAAATCAATGAAATCTCTTACAAGATTAACCCACATCTTTAAAATTTTTGTCTATTTATCAGTTGTTAAAACTGAAGAGGTGGGATGTGGAGGGGGAACATACCCTATAAATATAAACTGGTGAAGTTATGTGTTACAGGCATCCCACAGCTCTGCCAAGGGTCTTATGTCTCCCAACCTAGCATCCAAACCTAGACTGTCTCTCACTTTAGCAAACCAGAAACTTGGATAGGACCATGTGAGTCATCTAACATGCTATCAACTGCTATCAACAGGCAGGCTGTAACTGGAAAAGGACCTCGAACACTGTGGCCACTGCACATGTGCCTTATCACAAGATTTGGTTCTAGAAACCAACACTTAACTAACTTGTTTATAAAATCTACCTTTGTTGAAATGTGAACATTTTTCCATCTCTCAAATGTAACATTAATGGTTAATTTCAATTTCATGCCACAAAAATTTCCAACAAAATATTTTCTCAATTAGCAATCAATAATAACAAGACAATAGAAAAAAAAAGAAAAACAAAAGCACACTGAAACTGTAAAAACTGAGCACATATCAAGTGTTCCTGCCAAGTCCTGCTTAAAATGAAGCTTTTTTTCTCCTTCTTTGCATTGCATTTCTTAACCAGTCTTTGCCCCATTATAATGTGTTTTCCTTCGTATTCCATGACGGCTTAGTTTTCTTAACAGCCTTTTGTGAAAGAATTTCTCAAAAGCTTCTTGAAAGTCCTAACAGATTATGTCAGCCAGTTCTCCTTTATCCAATATTTATTTGACACTTTCAAAGAATTCTAGTAAGTTAAAGAAGCTTGATTTTCCTTTACACAACACACATTTCTTTGTCTGTAACATATCATGCTTATCTAGGATTTTTTTATAATCCTACTTTTAATTATCATTGCAGTCCATTTGCTGAAGGCTCGCTGGTGTGTAATTCCCAGGATCATCCCTAATGTCTTTTTAAAAGACAGACAAAACATCTCCAGTGGATGATGTTAATAAGAGATTGTACATTTCTGTTAGCAGCCCAACCACTTCGTCCTTAAGTTCCCTCAGCATCTGGTCCAGGCGGCTTGTTACCCAGGTTGGAATCTAGCCAGGACAGAGGGGTTAACACCTCTACCCATGAGAAAAGTGCTTTGAAATCTTTAATGGCCAGATGCATAGAGAACATCAACCTCTGTGTATCTGCTGATGTTCAGCTTTTCCAGGAGCACAGAGCCCCATGCTGGGAAAATATCATGGCTTTCATCTGTGGACTCAAAGGGCAGGATTTTCTTGCAGTTTTATAGACTACAAAACTGATAGAACCATTTCAGCCATTTGTATACAAATATGCAGCAATTAGAGTGAATGAATGAAGCTCATTCCATAATTCCACTGAGCACTATAGTATCATGTAATCAGTTTATTCTACCTGCAACATAAAATTCTACTTAGTTACACAAGAGTACGTTTTATCAATTATTGATTTATGAACATCTAAGGCTTTCTTCAGTCACCATTTATGCTCTTGGTTTTATCATCTCTGCTGTGCTGAGAATAGTGTCATACAGTGGCATAGTCTATACTATTTAAAATTCCACATACTTCAGTAGATTACCCCATTAACCATTATGTTTTCCAGGCTGTATAGATTAAAGTAATTAAACTTGTCCTCAAAGACCTAGCTCTTTGATTACGGGATCATTCTACCGCCTGCAGCACATTTGAGGTGATTTGCAGTAATATTGTCTTTGGGAATTTAGTGACCATATTACACTGACAGCAATGAGAGCTGGTGGCCTTCGCAAAAAACAAATTTCATCTGTGCTCCTTAGAAAATATCTCACAGAGGCATGCTGGGGCAAGGCAGCAATGTTATGGATGGCTGGATGGCTTTGGGAGACTGGCACTAGTCTGTGTAGCCTCCTAAATCTGGGTTTACTGTTTCAGGCTGTAATGAACTTGCAACTCTGTTCTGGTTGGAAGTGACTGAAAGAGGTTTTCAGAAGACTGTACATTGGCCCATGTGAAACAAGTTGGATAGTATCAGCAGAGGAACAGGTGTCCGTATCACACTTAAACCAAAGTATCCCACTCAACTCTCAGGATAATAATTTCAGCACCAAGGCCAAGGATAAAATAAGAATGGTGACTAAACTGCTTTTCCCTCCTGTAGAGGTGTCCCTTTAGGTCAAATGAAGGCATGTTGGCCTGAAAATCTGAGGAAACCTGCATATTTTCTGACTATGCTTTATCTTTTCTATGGATAAAAAGAAGATTTAAGAATGTCAATCCTGCATCTTTCACTGGCATGAAATTTGCTAAAAAATGTGTAAAGGAGGCAAAAAAAAAATTGATGCTTGCAGACAGGCTGCTGATGCATTGTGGAGAAAATTTCAAAACCATTCCCTTT
>VZTV01008047.1:0-16238 GCA_013400875.1 Anhinga rufa
GTAATATTTTACAAGATCAAGGTGAAAACTTATAAGATGGAGAAGGAAAAAACCCAGCATGTTTCCCTGACACCAAAGAACGAACTCTGACAGAAACAAGCTTTTTTTTTTATCTTTCTTCTCTGAAGATAGATGAAAAAGATCAGGAGAAACTATGTCTCATTAGAAGTAAATGCAGTCTGTGGTAATCCATACTAAATTTACCAGGTNTAAATTTACCAGGTCGTATCTTCTAAGAAGATATTAGACACCTAAGGGCAGGTAGTTAGGTTGCAAAAAACACACTAAAAGTATTTAAAAGTTGGTGTTTAATTTTTTTCAATATAATAAATGAAGTGGCACAGGCTTTCCAGAAGAATTTTAAATCTTTCAGTGTGATAGGTAAGGTGAGAGAAGGTTGTAAGATGAATGACAGTTTTGCTCATTATTCAACAAAGCTCACAACAAATGAAATGGGTGCCTTCAGAACATACTTTGTTTTCTTTTTCTGGAGACTAAGCAGCTTCTTTTTGCTAAAAGAGAAATATTATCTTTATGAAGAAAATATTTTTCCTAATCAATATTTTTTTAACCTCTGGGTTATTACTTCCTCAAATCTCTTTTTAATTTTTTTCCTCAAGATTGGTCTATGTACTTTAATGAAAAATCTGCAGAACAGACACATGCTATTGTTCACATTAAAGCTTTCAAAGGTTATTAACTGTGATAGGGCATTACTTGTCTTCAGCACATTTTTCTGTAACGTATCACGTTCTTGGGATGTATGTGTGTGTATATATATAATTGGGAGCGGAAAGAATTAGCTGTTGGCAAAGCAGAAATATCCACATGCCGGTTAAAGTCAAAGATCCAGGAAATACACATTCTGTTCTTGCTATGCCACATATTCCCTACATCTTGTATATGCCACTTAGCTTCTTTCCACTTCAGCTTAGGTATCTGTTAACTGGGATTAATACCATAGGGACATTTATGTATCTTTCTTGACCACTTCAGAAGCCTGGTCATTAATGGAAACTTTTACGTTTATTTTTATTAAACTTCCTGCAATGAAAAATAATTTAACTCTTCAATTTTCTCATTTTTCTTCACTTTCAGAATAGAAAATATGCAAAGAGTATAAGAAGTTATTTACATCTAAAAACCATTATGCCAGCTAGTCATTCTCCAGAAGCCTTTGCTCTTCTCCTGCCAGGTCATTATTTGGCATTGCAAAGCAGCTTAAATTCTCAGGAGTACAAAACTCCACTTTAATTCCATACAGACTTTGACTGTTTTGAGAACTGTTGGAGTTAGCCCAACGCTATTTCTTCTGGAGCCCTCCTTCCAGATCTAATACTAGTCAACGGGTTTGAATGTATACCCTCTAACCAGATGTAGACCATATATCAAAATAGAGCCTTAGATGTTTTATTATTTCTTGAGCTCTGGCCAGAACAGGATGATGAACACTGTGTTTGAAACTGCTGATGCTATTGAAAAACTCAACAATAAAATATCTCTTGCTATCTTTTGTACTTGATTACCAAGCTGAAAGCAAGATTTTATAATAAATGGCAAATCATGATCACTTTCTTTTCTATGTCTGTCACCTATCTTATTTGGAGAAACTTGGACACTATTGCCTGATTATTGGGCTCAATTCCAGTGTGCTTGTAAAATTTCAGTGTTGTCTTTCATCCCACTCCCAGGTTATCTAAGTTCTCTGTGCACTCTTCCCCAGCCTCACTGATCTTCTTACAAGCTACGGTCTCTATCCCACATGAGTTTGGGTGCACAATTTTAATTGAGCCTATATCACAAACTTCATCACTCATATAAAAGTAGATAGAAGCCCAATTCTCACCTTACTCAAAAACACTTTTAAATTAGTCTCATCCTTAACTGCACTGGGTGCATTTTTAATAACTAATCAAGCTAAGTCCAGAAAACTGATTGCAGCAGAATAAAGATGAATATATAAGTGGTAGTACATGATATAGTAGTATGTGATATCATGAGACTGGACTTGATCCTAGGCGTCCTTGCCTAGTGTATCTGTTATGTAAACATGAGGGTTTTTTTCTTTTTCTCCTGTTTAATTTTTTTTTAATGTAATGACTTTGGGGACTTTTCCAAAGTGGACGATCTTGCTTTAAAATATGCACATAAATGATATAAAGGTACATTTCTTTTTGTGAGATCTGAGCTGACAGAAGTACAGGGGGAAGTTGCTGGCACTGCAGGGAAGAATGTGACATTCCAACTTTATATCCAAACTCTTCTACAAGTTGAAGCTGTTCAGACTAGGGGCCAACCCTCTCTACTTCAAATTCTCATTTCGAAATTGTTTGTATGTAAGATTTTGGCACTTTTTCTTACACTTAAGAACATGATGCAATACTGTTAAAAGTATTAGAAACATTCCCATCAATTTCAACTGATGTTGCATCAAAACAAAAGATAATAAAATACTCAGTGGATTCATTTTTCACTATACAGGTCCTTAAGGTTACTTAATTTTTTAGAGCTTGAATAAATCATCAGGGAGGAAGACAGTATCTCTAATGTTAATGTCAGGGGCAGAATAGCTTCATTAGCAAATGAACAGTATCATTCTTGTTTATGGTTTGTTGAATACGTCATTGGATTGGGCAAAGGAAAACTGGTAATGACAGATCTTGTTTTTTAAATATATAATTAAATCTGTGGTGGAATAGGTTCTCCCAGGCAAGTAAATGGATGAGAAAACATTATGTATAGATATCAACAGATATGTTAGTGAACTTCATGCTCCTAAAATTAACAAAACAATTATAATTCCAGAATCCTTCTTACCATGCTTTTTGTGTCACATGCCAGATTCACTACTGTGCAATACTGACAAAACAAATTCTGTACATCATGGTTAATGACTCAGAGTAAGTTTCTGATCTTGTAATAAACATGGCTCAGGAAATGCAAATGAAAGGTCCTTAGCATTATGAAGGTGAAGGCTCCCAGGGCACTGTGCAGCACTACCCTACCAAGCCCTGTTTTTTTTCTTACATGCTACTCACCCTTCCATTTGTATTGCATCTGCTGCAGACACATGGTTATGTTAGGCAGGTGGGCATGGGTTCCATTATAGCCATAGTCATAATGATTAACAGATAACCTCATGATTATATTTTTTTCCTATTTTCCTGCTGCATCCTGCTTGCTTTATTTCTGCTCACATAAAGATTACTACTTCTAGTATCAAACTCATCACAGTAATGTGTAATAAACACCACTATTATCCTTTGGAAGTTTTCTTCTAAATCATGAAATCGCATCTGCTAGTGAATGAATACCTAAGATACAAGCTTACTGAGATTAGCATCTATGTTTTCTTCTAAGACCTTTCTTCCAAGCAAAACAATGTACAAAGTACCTTCCAAGGTCAAGTTCAATAGCAGGAAATCTCCAGCCGACAGAGATGTATAGGATAACTGATACAGGCACATGCTGGAGAATGAGAATCTGCAATGAGTGAACATCCACCTGCAGCTTTTCCCTCTGAAGCGTTAATACAGGACCACAGGAAGCTTCTGTTGTTTCAGCTTCTCAGGAATTATAGGCTGTTTCTGTGTCTTGGTGGTACATTAAACAGAGACTGAGCAATGCAGATGCATATGAAGAGCTTCCTTCCAACATGCTGAGCAGTTAAGGGACATTGGCACCTCACAGAGTTGGGCCTCAGAGGAAGACATCCCTATGGCTTTTCTAAACTTAGGTATTTTCTGAAATAGATGTTATGGAATAGCTATTCTAAAAAGCTATCAATATCTTTTTTTCCCAGAAGAAAATTGTGTATGCATAGGAGATTGAGGAGAGGGGAGCTCACTAGCCCAAGAAAAACTTTGTGCTACAGCCAAATGTCTTTCAGTATTTATGTTCTGGTTTAAACATACACAGAAAATGTAGACAAATCCACAGGTTAGTAGAGCTTTCAGAGGTATTTCCCTTTGCCTTGCTCGGGGCTGAAGGCAGAAAATTCTCCCACCTCTGGGACCATTCAGTCTGCCTCCTTCCCACCTGAGCGCTAAGCTGCTTCTGACTCTTTGGACCCCGTCCCTCCACCAGCTTCCAACCAAGGTCTGATAAGTGTAAGGAGGAGTATGTTCCAGAGTAACATAAAACAAATGTGTATGCTTGAGCGTAGAAAGGGCCAGACATGAAACTCTGGGAAGGTTTGTGCTTTTGCAAATCAAGGACCAGAATTCTATAGGCCCTACTTCTATATCATGCTGTAGTATCCTTTTTTTCTACTTGTTAGTCAAGTAATACTAGCAAGATGGGTCTTTTATTTGGCTCTGATCTGAAGTCTGTTGAAGTCCATAGAAATAACTCCCAGCCAGTTCCACTCTGACTAATGTTTTAACTCATTAGGTTTTTAACTTAAGTAAAATAAACCCTGAAAACAATCAAATTATGCATTGAATTGCTATCTTTGTGTGAGTCCCTTCTGCTCTTCTCCCACTCAGAAATTCCCAGAGCAATGGGATGAGGTAGATTTTGAGAATTAATTTTTAAAATTGCATTCTTTTCTCCACCATTGCAAAATGCAATTTAAGCTTTCATGCTTAGAAGTGCTACAGTTTACAGAAAGACACTTTTAAAATGCATGCTTCATTTGTTAATTTATTTTAAATACCTTTTCTGGTGCTGTAGTACTTTGGCCCTTTGATATTTTAGGATTGGAGAGAAGGAACAGCTCTGCAGCAATCCTGACTAACAGACAGTCTCACTAGAGTAATATTGCAGTGCAGATGAATTATGAAAACAGATGGTGGCTAATGGCAGCTGAATTAAAAATAACACTATTATTAATCTAGAGGCATTTCTACAGAACTCTTTACCCATATATCTCAGCAATTTATAGATAGATTTTTAAACTGAGGAGTCTGTTTTGTCTTTCAGTCACAACAAAACCAGAGCACAGTCCTGGCAACTGTAGGCAGCAGTCTGTGCTCCATCTGTTGTGCTCTACATCAAGCCAGCCCTGCTGGCTTTTGTCAGCAGGTGAGACGGTAGTATCATATGTTGAATGAAGTATGCTTTGCAGGAGCATAAGCCCTTACCGCACTGCTCAAGAAGCAGAAGGACTTTGGGGAAAGTATTGTTCCCATAAGCCGGATAAATGCTTTCTCTCCTTTTCAGAAGAGCAGGAGACCCATATTCTTTCCCTGATCATTACTCAATAAGCTTCATGAAACATAGGAGTGAGGACACCACCGTGTGTGAGTGAAAAAATTACACTGGTGGGTTGGGTGGCTAACTGGGCACATAGATCTGAACTACCATGAGATGTTGAACTACTGACTTCAGCTTTAGGCTATATCTGTCTAGATGCTTACGTGGTGATACACTCAAGATCTGAAAAATGCTGAAATATTAGCTTTAGTAGCCTGGTGCCAGGTACAAGATCTCTGGACTTGCACTGCTGTGAGAATTAAAGGCCATGTTTGAAACCAGAGAAGTTCTTAAGCCTCTATATCTGTAAGCACAGCTTTATTGGAGGATGTCATTGATGACACTGTAGTTTGTCTGTGCTAAACGAATGCAGGAGCAGAAGCAGAAAAGCCAAAATTCTCATTCTGAAAATGAGAAGTGACAAAATAAAATTCACTATTGTGTTATGGAAGCAGCCTAGGTAGTCATTAAAACTAAGACTCTTTTAGAGCTAAAAAATGTGTGTTCACAGGACAGAAAAGATCATGATTCTTTTTCTGAAGTGGGAACAGAATTTCTAACCATTTGCAATTTGACTTCAGACATCCATTTTATAATCCTCTTTCCCTTGGTATACTCTGTACTAAATGCAGAATTGGTGCAGTGCCAATAATGGTGTTTTCTGCAACCTTTAACCAAATCCTAGAATGTAAAAAAACCTAAAATAATTCTGAATCTCACTGTTAAACTGTTACAAAGATAAGAAGCAATTATATGAGATAGTTGATCTGCCTTCAGAAAGAGAGTATTAAATACTTTTTCTTCTGCCATTTACCTATTTCCTTGATAAAAATAATTACTTTATCTTGCAAGCATAGAAACTTGTTCACTTAAATTTAATGAATAAAAGAATCACTGAAGAGTCAAAAATAATTGTACAAACAAATGAACAAATTAAAATAGATTTTACACTCAGTAAAGTTAAAATCTTGCAATTGAAAAGGAATATATTTCACTCATGCTGGTAAGAATTAGAAAACAAAAATCCTGATGTTTTTACTCTGAGAGTTTTGGAATTTTAATTTCAGTAATGCTTTTGGGTTTTGAATTGTTACTTTTGCTGACTTTGTGCTAATGCTTAAATACTGCAGTCAAGGCAGCAATATAAAGTCAAGAGACATATTATTTTACTGTCCTTGTTCTGTTGTGCTTTTGTATTAGTGAAATCTTTCCCAAGAAACTGGCATGATTAGATTCAAAGCTTTTAACTGGTTCAATACTGACTGTGATCACGAATACCACTTTTCAGTTCAGGTGTCTTGGACAGTAACTAGACTGCATAGCTGCAATTTCTTTTAACCCTTTGTTGAGGACAGTACTGGAACAGAAATTATAGAAAAGATCATCTGTGCAGTATCCTTCTTTATTTATTACAATATCAAATGTTGGGATATATTTAAAATCACCTGTAAAATAGTTAGAAGGTGGGCCACAGCTTGTTGTTGCTTAAGTGATGATAATGCTGTCTTCTTCTTTGTCTTCCAAAGCATTAAATTACAAACAAAAAAATCCCCAGTTTACCCCCTTCAGCATTTTTTCTGAACCCAGGCAGAGTTTGTTTCTACTCCAGTAGACTTACAAAGCTGCAGTGTTTAAAAATCAGTCATTAGCAGCCCATCTTTCAGATGACTAATATTAGCAGTGCTGTCAACACAGGTTACAGATACTGTTAAGGAAACAAGGGCTGAGTTCCTCTTCCTGCCCCTTAGCCTACCCGTGTGTCCACCAGACCATTACAAGTTCTAAATGAACAGTTCTGTGCTTCTGCTCAAACACTGAATATCTATGTCTTTCTTGGCCTGTTAGAAGATTGTTGGTATTCAAGATACACAGTAAAACTGAGGATGGCTATACACAAGGCTCTTCATGAAGGGATCCTAGAGCAGACTTTCATAGAAGTTGTGACTGCTCAGTGAATATGACAGCATTTACTTAAGTTTTGAAAGAAAAAACATGGTGTTTTATATAACCAGTTGCTGGAAATATATTTCATATTTTTTTTCTGAAAATGCTCTGCCTAATATTTACTGTACTGATAAGCCTGAAGGATGAACAAAACTGCAAGTCCCCATAGTGTTCCAAAATCATGAGCCAGGACTGTAAGTCTGACTTAATTTACTGAAATGAAATGTACATATGATTATTTTCTCTCATTTTTTCAGGCCATATAGTACAGTGAGGTCATATTTTCAAGCTTTCTGTACACATACCAGTATTAGAAGTTTAAGTTTTTAGATGAAATCCGAGACTGTTCTGTGATTCTGTGATTCCAATGTAACAAAGACTCCCGGAACTGGAATTTTAATGAAAACCAATGATTGAAAGACTTAGTAATTAAATTTGCCTGTGGGCCATCTTGCCTTCCTGAAGAACATAAGCGGCACATTAGTTCACACCACAGGTGTTTTCAGTAGTGGTTGCTCCTAGGTGTTTAGCAAAATAGTATAAAAATCAGGTACATATAAAGTGATCCTCCTGACCTCCTGCAATGAAGAACTTGGTTAGGGTTTGCCACCAGACCATTATCTTGTTCCATACCCATTATCTTGTACTTTTTTCTTTCATAAAATCCTGTGGTAGTGACTTCCATAATTTAATTACATGCTCTTTTTAAAAGTAGCTCTGTCTGTTTGAATTCTGTTATTTGATCAAGCCACTTGTTTTCTTGAGCTCTTGTATTGTAAGCAACAGTGACCACCCACTCTGTGTTCAAGTTGTCCCCATTATGAGTGGTTTTGATCTTCCCTTCTCCTGTTCTATCCCTTAGTCTTGGCTGTCCTAGCTCCTGCTTTAACTCACATCTCTGTAGTCTGGTCCTTAAGACACCTCACTTCATAAGAGCATTAATGTTTATTGGTACACAGTTATATCCACCATAATTCCTCAAAAATCATTCATCCCAAAGGCACAGGCATTGGAACATCAATCCCTTGTAAAGAACGTGATGAGTTGTGAAGGTATGATAGCCGGGAAACTACATTTGTGCACCACAGTAATTTTTTGGGACTGGAAAGTGGTTGCAGTTGACCACAGATAGATTCTGAAGTGACCCTATTCTGTTATTTTTATACTGCCTCTTTTCCTCCTCCTCCAAAAATAGTTGGGGATAGTGTCAGCTACCAAGGCGGTAGAAAACATCAATAACTACTTTACCTATCTCGTTGTTTCAGTGACTGGTGACAGAGGACTTGGGAGCCACTTAGTCAATACACTAATGGAGATGCCTGTTAAAAATACACTGTTATCTAGTTGGTAGATAAAGAAAATAAAAGAGTAATGTACAATGGAAAATGTTACAACAAATCAAAATGGTGACATTCTACAGTGCCTCAGAGTAAATGAATACACATGAACCGAGGCAATAGGGAATGAAACCCAAAATTTTCAGCAAGCCTTGAGCAGCTAGAGACTTGGATGTTTGGTTGCAGTGCTACTGTCTCAGTTCTTGAAAATTTTTTCTGTTTTCATTCAGTGTACAAGAGAACTTATGATGATGCTCTTCCCCTCATTCACCTCCTTTGTTAAACTGCGAAAATAATATAAAAATAGAGGAAAGAAGAGCTAATTCTGCTAGTTTTTAACATGCCATTTTTATGGAGATCTACATTATGGAGCCAGGGATAGCAGGGAGGTGATGTTTCTGTTGTACTAGTCACGGTCACCAGAGTGTAAACAGACGTTTTCTCCTCATCAGTTCCCGAAAGCTTGGAGTATTATTCGGAGGAACAAATGTATGGGAAATTAGCTCCATTCCTGTCCCAAATATCTACCTGTATTGGGTTTGTGTGGCAAGGTTTTGGTAGTGAGGGGGCTATAAGGGTGGCTTCTGTGAGAAGCTGCTAGAAGCTTCCCCCATGTCCTATAGAGCCAGTGCCAGCTGGCTCCAAGATGGACCCGCCGCTGGCCAAGGCCGAGCCCATGAGTGACGGTGGTAGCGCCTCTGGCATAACAGATTTAAGAAGGCTAAAAAAACCTGCACAACAACCTGAAAACAGAGAAAGGAGTGAGAATATGTGAGAGAAACAGCCCTGCAGACACCAAGGTCAGTGAAGAAAGAGTGGGAGGAGGTGCTCTAGGCACCAGAGCAGAGATTCCCCTGCGGCCCGTGGTGAAGCCCATGGTGAGGCAGGCTGTCCCCCTGCAGCCCAGGGAGGTTAATGGTGGAGCAGATATCCACCTGCAGCCCATGGAGGACCCCACGCCGGAGCAGGTGGATGCCCAAAAGAGGCTGTGACCCTGTGGGAAGCCTGTGCTGGAGCAGGCTTCTGCCAAGACCTGTGGACCCGTGGAGAGAGGAGCCCATGCTGGAGCAGGTTTGCTGGCAGGACCTGTGACTCCATGGGGGACCCACGCTGGAGCAGTCTGTTCGTGAAGGGCTGCACCCCATGGGAGGGACCCACACTGGAACAGTTTATGAAGAACTGTAGCCCCTGGGAAGGACTCACGCTGGAGAAGTTCATGGAGGACTGTCTCCTGTCGGATGGTGGGAGGGACCCCACACTGGAGCAGGGCAAGAGTGTGAGGAGTCCTCCCACTGAGGAGGAAGGAGCAGAGACAAAGTGTGATGAACTGACCGCAACCCCCATATCCCATCCCCTGTGCCACAGGGCAGGGGAGGAGGTAGAGAAAATTGGGAGTAAAGTTAAGCCTGGGAAGAAGGGAGGGATGGGGGGGAAGGTGTTTTAAGATTCAGTTTTTATTTCTCATTATCCTACTCTGATTTTGATTGGTAATAAGTTAAATTAATTTCCCCAAGTCAAGTCTGTTTTGCCCATGACAGTAATTGGTGAGTGATCTTTCCCCGCCCTTATCTTGACCCACAAACCTTTCATTATATTTTCTCTCCCCTGTTCAGTTGTGGAGGGGAGTGACAGAGCAGCTTGGTGGTGCCTGGCATCCAGCCAGAGTCAACCCACCACACCGCCATTCAGTTTTCAAGAGTCAGGCCTTTTTATTCCTCTCAAATTCTCTTGCTCAAGCTGGAGCTACACAGACATAAGACCTAGCAGACCCATTTCCCTCTGCTCAGAAGCTCTGGAAGAAACCAGGGAATCTTCTTGATATGATCATCATAATCTTAGGTCTGAAACTTGGACTCCATATTCCCTCCCAGCCTCCAATCTTTCACTTTCTATTGCAACTCGCATTCCCTCAATCGTTCCAACTCGCATTCCCTCAATGATTCAGTTGGCCATGTCCAATTTCTTTGCATTCTTGCTTCTTACCCCCCATTCTGCCAAAGTTTCTGTTTCATTTTTTATTCTCCCTCATCTCAGTTTCCTATTCCCCTCTTGCCTTACTTCCCAAACTCCTTTGTTTAAAGATCCATTTTAAAAAGTTTAAATAAGATATGATATAAACTAAATAAAATTTTTGAAGATAGATCCAACTAATAGGATATTCTCACAGCTGCCTCAGTCAGTTTAATTTGAGTGAATGTCTTTCCTTTTTCCACCATTTCTTTAAATAGTGAGCAATTTGGATCAGAAGCTGTGTCTCAGAAGTTGTGTCTCATAATGAAGTAAGTGATATAATGAGGCCAAAGTTCAAAATAGTGTGCAGTCCTGATATAAATGACCATGAAAGTCAAGATTCTTGTTTTGAATGGCTGCCAGCAGATGTGGATTCTGTATGGTTTTGTTATGTTGGAAGAACTATGGTTTTATTGTGTCAGAAAACTATGCTTCTGCAGTTCTACGTGGGGTTTCCAGCACAACTAGGGGTTTGGCTGGACCCAGTGTAATGTCAGCTGTGTGGCGATGCAGTTGCACATCTGTAACTGATGCCTTTGCATTCGGGTACCTCATTTTTATTAGATGTAGGTGGAAAATGGAACCTTTTCTCATGGGGTTTATTTTATTTTTTTTATTATATCTTTTTTAGGTGTTAAAATTCTAGAAATAAGAAATTGAGAGAAAATAAAGAGAAAGTTGAGCAGCTGTTTGAGAATTTGAGTGAAGGATTAATGGTACAGTTTTTCAGAACTTGCCACATGAGAAAAGATCGAGGTCTTGCCTATTTTTAGAGTAGCTGCAATAGTGGCCAGCAACAACAAGTGCACAATAAATTAAGGATCTGACCTTGGCTTGGTAGGAAAAATCCATTCAAGTGCATTACACTATAATGATACAACTTGTTTCAGATGTGGTGCAATAATATTAGCATAACATTTTAAAATTATTTTTATTTGTGTTTTGCTTTTTTTCTAATTCTGGGCACTCTTTTAGTCAATGAAGACGAAGCTGCGCCGTGGTAATTTAAAAAATCTCCTTGTTCTAATTCTACTGCTGTTACGCACTTTTTTACAGCTATATTTCTTGACTGCAGCAAAACTGATAAATGTGTTGTAGGAGTCTCTATTTGATTACCAAATCCCAGTCAGGCAGAGTCAGGTCACAAACCTCCAATGGACAGATATGTGTGAGTTTTTCAATCAAATCTGACAGAAATTAATTTGAGGCTAACATTTCCCTTTGAGATGCCTTCTGTGTGTGCTTGTGCACACAATACAAGCTTTTTCCTGCTGGAAGCTCTTAAAGAGGACCTTGATTTTAAGGGAATAGCTTTTCCCTTGCTGAATAGTAATAGGATTTGATATTATATAGGACAAGATCTTTGAAACTTTGATTATCCCACCAGAGAAAATACTTTCATGTAAACAGGTTAAAGCCATGACATTCTTTTTTCTGACTCTGAAGACATTTATCTTGTGGCTTTATTCTGCTTCAGGTATTTTATTTTATTTTATTTCTATAACATCAAATGCTAACATTATTCAGTTGCTATTGTTTTCTTAGATATCTTGATAGCAGGTGCTCATTGAACTGTGGTAAAAGAGAAATAAAGGCACATGCAGGTGGGTGAGGGTTTGGGAACAGACAGAATATTAGACAAGAGCGATATTCCAATACCAGGGAAGTATCTAGATTCAAAATGTATGCTAGATTAAATGGATGTGCTCTACACTTGCTTTAGCATCCAGGCCCTTTTATGTGCTGCCTGTCAGATTTGTGGCCTTTGCCTTGGTCCAGGCTACCTCCTTCCCCTCCCTACAGCAGGGATGATGCTAACAGAAGGCGTTTTCCATTTTAGCAAGAGAAAAGGAGAGGACCTAGTGACAGACCACAGTCCTTTTCTTCTTGCTACCACCTGCATTTTTTCTGTTATGGTAAAATAAAACCAACTTGGAGCATAGCAGAGTTGCTTTGTATGAGAGAGCAAAGAAGATCTCTGTGTCCCAGAAAGGAGTAACTTTGAGGAGTAGAGAGGTCCTTTAGCTTACATGAGTAAAGGTAGGGAGAGACAGTTTCCTTCACAAAGCGGATTGCCTTGGGAAAGTAGTTGAGAGCAACTGTACTGGCTAGAAGCAGCTATACCCTTAAACAGATGGGGTGGACAGCATAAAGGCCTTTAATTCCACCATGTCATGCAGCTCCTTCATGAATTGCTGTCTCAAAGGGAGAAGTGCTTTTCCTCTGACAAGGTGAGATTGGCTGGAAGCAGGAGACTGTGAGGGAAAACAGAGAAGTCCCATCACAGTCTCCCAGCTCCCATCAACCTGTTGCACATCACAACATCTGGTGGCTATGCATTTTCTTATTGATTATTGTGAAACAGGCTAATGATACAGATCTTTGCTAGTTGGGTATGGCTAGATGCAGAAAAATGTGGTAGCCAAAAGGCTAGCATGCTGATGGCACAGAGCTTGGTAGTGATGAATCCTAATGGATCCCAAATTTCTAAACTCTTTCCAGCTGCTTCTTACTTCTTCTACAATGCGCGAAACAGAGAATAACAATAGCCTATCAGATCAATAAAAGAGCAGTGTACAATACTTTTAATGGTGGCATTTGATTTTTCCAGATCTTATTCTAAACAAGAAGGCTGTCCTTTGCTGTGGTCCACTGCAGGAACTGGAAAGGTACCAAGGTAAATCCCTCCTTTTTTTTTTTTTGTTCTACCAGGCTTCATGATGCTTGGGCCATATGAGCTGAACAGGAAGGAGCTGAGGGAGGGCAGGTGCTGGTGGAGAGCAAGGCTCTGGGTCTTTAGGATGGGGTCCTTCTAAGGGACCAGCCCTGTAAATGAGTGAGATGGCAGCATCACTGTGCAGAAGTGTGGCACAGGAGATGGCTCTGTGAAACCTGAGAGCAGAGAACTTTATACCATCTACAGAGATTCCTGGAGGCTGGAGCTTGTGCCCTCTTTTCCAGCTCTTTCTTCAGCAGAAACTAGGGAAGCAAAGACACTATGCTAGATATTTCTAATGTGAGGAGGGGAAGGGAAATGGGGAAAAGACATCCAAGAAAAAATCTGCAAGGAATTTTGATAAATCGGTTTGTACAATTTTAACTATGAGGGTGTAAAATCTAGTCTTAGGCTCGAGTTGTCGCATCCACAATAAATACTAGCTTAATATGTATTCAGTCAGTGTCTGCAACTGTCCCAAATGGCCTTCCCTCTGAAGGCTTATAATGTTTTTACCATAGCCCAGAGAAGCATCTCTAACAATCAGGAAGGTCTTCCTGAAATAAACACAGAGGGCTGTTAACCTTAGCTCAGAGAATCTATGCTCTTAAACTGATCTGCTGCCCTTGATCTGTGAGGGAACTTGTACTGATATTACGGGCCATTAGGAAAATTGCAGTTCTTAAAGGGACTGCTGAGAGGTAGTTTAGGTCCTAAACTTTTGGAGAGGGAATGAATGTATTTTTACAATGATTATAAAACCTAATGATTTTATGTAACGGTAATTCCATGGTGTGAATTTTTATCATTCTCCTTTCAGTGTTTTCAGTCCAAGAACTGAAACATTGTGCATTAAAGTTGGTACAAGAAACTGAATATGAGTAGTGTGATTTTTGTCCAATCTGAAAAATCATAGTTTATAAACTGAAAGCAAAAAGAATGAGAACTACTCTGAATTTTAGTATTCTCTCATTTTATTATTGATATGGCTAGCAACATCAACTACTTATACTTTTTTGTCTCCACCCAAATATACCCATTGAGATCTTAGAACCCCATTTCCAGATATAGTTCTATTTTGTGTATAAAACTGCTTGAGGGAATAAGTTTACAGAGAAAGGCCATAAAGGTCTACCAGGAGTAAGGACATGTGAAGACAGAACTCATTAAAATCACAGCATGATATGACTTCTGCAAGTCACACAAAGAAATAATCTAGAAGTGTATGGACTTTATGCATGTTTTACTTTACCTTGAAAGCCAATGTAGTTTAAACACCTGGGACACCATAGGCATTTGCTCCACTAAAGATGGTGAAAGCACTAAGCAAGGACTAGCCTGCACAAAACCGTGTGCATTTGATACAAGTTGATATAGCCCATGGCATACAATATTAATAATACTTCTCATTTTTACACTGTGCAACTTAATCCAGATCTTTAAAACTAAAAAAGTTGATCCAAAATGCTTTGCACATGAACATGGGACTTAGTCTGGTTCTTTGTATTCTCAGGAGATGTAAGTCAACATAGCTTTATATACCTCAAGAATGCTTCTCTGGTTTACCCTAGTTTGGGATTCAGCTGGAAATTGCTTCCAGTTACTCAATACTCAGTTTTAAACTATTTCTGTAGCTTCATAGAGCATATGTTGATACAATGCACTTTTGGCCTGCTCTGCTGTCTGCAGATGTGGCTCATTTTGTCATCAGTCCCCTCTTCTTAAATGCTTTTACCCATTCACTTACTAAATCCATTCATCCTTGAAAAATAACAACTTTCTGCCCTAGCCAGGAGCCTACAGTCTCCACATCTTCATTACTGGACTGCATTGTGCCATTATCTCAGCTTGTTCTCTTCATGGCTGCTGGCACCTATTTATTTGATGCAGTGTATCTCTCATTGTAGGCTTATTAGCATCCATGTCAAGACAATGTGTAAAGTCCTCCTCTTTCAAGACTGATGAATGCCAACAAGTAGAGAACAGAACCCATGAGCAATCTGTATCATTTCACTGCCACATTAATACCTCTAACTCTAATTGACAGGGTAATTAAAACCCGAAGATATCCCAAGAAAGCTGCCTGGATAGCTGCGATCATGCTGTGGAAGTGACACAAAACACATTCTGTGAAATAGGATCAAAATGGTTTCTCTGCATTTTGTGTCACCAAAGCAGCTGTCCTGATTATTCACATCCTATTAACTGTGCTTTGAGCATGTCATAATCAATTAAAAATAGTTGTCATTTCAGATAACAGTTTTAGAAATTTGAAACTAGGAATAGCTTCCTTGGGACAAAGACTCCCAAGGGCTCTCCTCCATAGGGGCTCTGTCATTCACCCGACTCTCACTCCTCAGGTTTGTGACAGTTCCAGGTCAGTCCTCCATGGGAGACCTCTACAGCAGAAACACAAATTTATTGCTCTACTGTCTCCCAAGTCTCCTCCTGTGTGCTTTTCCCAGAACCTGCACCTGTCTCTATTCTTTTCAGTTGCTAACAACACTGTTCCCACTCTTCACTCTCTTTCTAGTTCCTGTTTTTTTATTCACCATTTCTTATATCAGTTGGGCTGCCCATTCTTCTGAGTTGAAGGGCCACGACTATGGGAACAGTGATTTTCCATTTGGGGACACTGAAATTGTAAGGGACAAGTTTTATCACTTGAATCTTCAGAATAGAACAGAATAGAAAAAACAGAACAGAATAGTTCAGCTGGAAGAGAGCTACATGATATCTAGTCAAACCGCCTGACCACTTCAGGGCTGACCAAAAGCTAAAGCATGGTATGAAGGACATTGTCCAAATGCTTCTTAAACACTGACAGGCTTGGGGCATCGACCGCCTCTCCAGGAAGTGTGTTCCAGGGTTTGACCATCCTCTCAGTAAAGAAATGTTTCCTCGTGTCAAGTCCGTGGGGCCTAATAAGAATAATTCCAGACTACTGAAGGAGCTAGCAGATGTTACAGCAGGACCCCTCTCAATCATCTGCAAAAGGTCTTGGGAGACTGTGGAGGTCCCCGCTGACTGGAAGC
>VZTV01008048.1:4384-15572 GCA_013400875.1 Anhinga rufa
AGCATAGGATAACAACATTCAGTCACAGATGCCTAAATTCAGGTGCCTAAATAAAGACCTATTCTGTTTCCATGGGAGTAAACTGGCCTTTTTTTCATTGATCTGACCTAAAATTGCCACATTTTTCAAAAGTAACTTCAAAATGAGCTGTCAGTACATAGCCTTTTGAAAAATCAGGCTGACTACTTGATTGCCTAAATTTTGACACCCCTATTGAACACCTCTGCTGTATTATTCTAACTATTAAAGACAATCATTTCCAAAGGGCAGTCCTTGAGATTGTACAAATAAATTCAAAGGTGGTCCACAGGGGAAACCAATTTCTTGTTATTTTCATAAAAAACTTGATTATGATAGCAAGTACTTAATGAAAAGTGGTCATGAAAAACAGTTCACAGTGTTCTCTCCAAAAAATTCGGAAACTACTGATCTATGGCAAGTGTATCAAGTTCCTACCTCCTTTTGATTTGGCAATATGAATTCTGAGGTGAGCTTCCTGCGTGCCTTTTTGTTTCTCCCTTTGTTTAGATTCAATCTAACACACTGGCCTGTTTCTGAAAGGAAAGTTCTCAGGTATTTTTTAAATCAATCTCCATTTCTCTCTTTCTTGAGAGATTTGGGAACTCTTGGATGAACTTCTGACATGCAGGTCAAAACGCTGCCATACTTGTCCCCATGTTGATGGAGTGGACCAGCTAGTGTGCAGCCACTGTACGTATCATTCTGAATGTGAAGTTAATGGAACAGGGAACCTTCTCCGGAACAGGGAACCCTCTCAGCCATTAAAAAGAATTCCATGTAAAGAACCTGATTTTTAAGGAAGTACGTGTAGCTGTGGTTGGCTATCCTGGCACCCAGAAAGCGTATTTTAGGATGGAACAGAGTCCAGTCAAGTCTGACATAAGGTGTTATATATCCAATGGCATTAGAAAGCTGACCATTGCAGAAGGGCAGGGAAGTCTGTTGTTCTTGCCACACAGAACAGGGAGGATGGCCAGGTGCAATAAAACTTTATGCTATAGCATGGCCTCATGAGAACTTGTGTATGTAGAGGAAACATAGGGAAAAGAGAATAACTGTAAAGAGATAATTTGTGGACCTATATTTTTCATAAACTTGAGATTTACATGGAAAATATATTTGGCTGTTGGTCTGGAAACATGAGAATTGTCTATTTACTGGGTATGACGCTGAGATTTCAGTGCAAGTCAGTCATCTCTTACATCGTGCTGCTGTTGGCTGTGACCACGTTAAAATTGAAGGTGAGAAGATGCATCTGGTTTTTAACTCCAATTGAAGCACTGAATAAGCGGAAAAATTGGTGTATCTTTTATCTGCAGTGAAGTTCTGTTGTATTTCTCTTGGTTACTGTGCTTGTGTGCTACAGTCCACCCTGGCCTCCCGGTCCTGGTCATGACACATTGCTGAATTGTGACGTTTACTGGCTTACTCTTAGGTATCCTCTGCCTTACCACTAATCCTGTAGCATTGAGATTGCTTTGCTACTAGCTTGATGCTCATTCTTCATGAAAAGCTCTTTGAGAGACAAAAGCATGACATGTCAGAGAGAATAGTGAGAGTAGACTAGGATCAGAGGCAAAAGGCAGAGAAGAGGGAGCAATGTGTCCGTGGAGTAGGTTGTTGTAGCACGGTTACTAGGGAGCTGGAAAAGTCTTGTGGAGAAATTTGGTATCAAAACCGCAGAGGGAAGAAACAGCCTAACTGCAATTTTCTTCAGGAATAAAACTTCCAAGTCCACATGTGTTACCTCCCTAATTCTGAGATGAAATGCAGTTGTAAATGGAAAATAAGTTAATCAAGTAACTTTAATTACTACTTAGTTATTATGGTTTTGGGCCCTTGCCATTTATGATGAAAATTTTCATAGATTCCCAGTGTGATATAACTATTGCATAAATTAGTAGTTCTACGTTATAACAGAAGTTACACATCATCTCACAGTAGAGTGTTGAAGCAGATGTTGAACACGTTTTTTACATGCTGTATTTGTCGTACTTTGTAATTCCAAATTATTCATTGCAATACGCAGTGTAGAGTTTCCTTTTTCATTAAGCTCTCATTAATGCCACTGTGTTGCTGTTGATGGGTCTGTTTTACATCTTGCTGCAGTTAATAGTGATGATTGGAGAACATTTGCAGCCTTTTGTATTTTGTCGTATTGTTAATCGATTCTGTTCAGATGGCTGACCGCTCTGTCACAGTAAAATAATTGCATTCTCTAAATCCTATTTTAAGTTAAATAGGATTGATTAGTGACAAAGCAAAATGTAAATGGCTGTTTATTTTTTAAATGTGTAGTACAGTGTCTAACTGACCGGAATAAAAGCAAAAATTATGGCCATGACTTGAGCCCACTATTAACTATTTATATTAATAATTACATTAATTATTAACCAGTACTTTTTCATTTTATGTAATATAGGCACTTCAACAATTTGTTTTGGTGCATCTTCTGTATTTTATAAAACCATTTCTTATCAATAAATGAGTTTTGTCTCTGGGAAACCTAACAAGGAGGGTGAGAGATTACCGCTTATTTAAAAAGGACAGCAGGAAGTTCCAATTGTGTCCTGTCGCTTCCCTGCGGAATTACCCCGGACTTTCACTCAAATGCGGCCTTTAACCTTGGGTGCATACTTAAACTACCTGACACATCTGAAGCTTATTTATTTAGGCCTTGAAATTACTCCATTTGCAAAAAACATGGTGAAATACAACCACCTGGTTGCCAAAAGGCCTTCATTATTCCCAAAATGCTTCCGGAAGAATGGGCAATCTAGCACTTGATTAGGAAGGGGCTGTAGACTCGTTCCAGTTAGGAACAGCAGAAGGCAAGGTGGGACGTGTCTCCTGTTGGGGGGGACAGACGTGGGAGCATGCATGTTTGCGTCAGTGCTTGCAGCAGGGCTGTGCTGAAGAGGGGAGAGGGAAGGCTGGGGCAACTGCGGTACCTGTCCGAGGTGCCCGTGCACTGCGTCATCCCTGCAGCAGAGCTCTGCCTTTGCCCAGCGTTGAACAGAACCACCTCTGGCTGAGACATAATGAAGCCCGTAACTCCTGCTGCTTCCAGAATCTCCCGTATTTTGTTCTCCTTCTGTCAGTTATCCCTTGTGGTTTTTATGTTTTGTTCTACTTTTGATATTTGTGTTTTTAAATTTTTCTTTCACTGCTATCTTTTTCTTAGTAGATATCTTTCTTTCAAAACAATTTATTCTATTACATCATTTAAGAGATAGTTATATTGGGGTAGCCAGTGAATCAGCCTGGCCTGCAGGGAAGGCAAGTGTGGAAATTGTGGTGGATGGTGGGATGAGGTGTTGCAGTTTCTTTCTGCTAGTTGCAGAGGTTTCATTGAAGGTATCTGCAGGACTGATAGTTTCAGGTAAAAAGAGTAAGTGCTTCTGTGGGATGGCCTGCGGCTTGTTTGTAGAGACTGAATTATTTTATTCAGTCTTTCATCTCCCCAGTGCAGTTGCATTATACGCATGTGAAGTTGTTTTTATTAAGTTTCTTGTTTTCCCTTATACCCCTGAAGTCTGTTTAATTTACTCTGGCATTTCCCATCAATTCTGTTAGGAGCTTATTATTCAATGAGCTTTCTGTACAGTACTTGTGCCTCCTTCTCCACTAGGGTTGCTGTTGGTTTCAGGGACTGCCTCTGTATTTACACCTATAAAGTTATCCAGCTGGTGACGTTTTGTTTCTCTTACTCTTCCTTTTGTATCACTTCACAGGAAGCTTCTCAAACGAATTGTTTTGATCTGCTGTTGCTGTTAAATTCTGCCCTCAGCTACATATGTATAGCTTCTGCTGAGAGTCAGTAAAAATTGCCTATGTGTATTATATACTGAGAATGGATTCTAAGATGTGTCTTTTTAAAGTTATTTCACTGATAGTTTTTTTGTATTGTTCAGCAAGGATGGAACGTGATGCCACTGAATAGACACACTAGGGTGTGCTGCACTGACTTTGTGGGTCACAGTGTTACTGGTGCCAACGTATTATCAGTAGAGAACAAAAATTTCTACTTCATAGGAAGTTGTTAAATATAATTTTGTTTGCATCTTCTTTAGATACTTAAAAGACTGGGGAAAAGATTGAAATTGTCAGGAGAGTGATGGTTTTTTTTTCCTGTAGTGTCATACACAGTGACACTTGGAAATTACCTGACTCAGAAATGCCAGGAAAGCTGCTTATTTTGATAATTTTCCAATATGAAGGATGATTATTAGGTGTGACACTGTGATCAGCATTTCCAACTAGAAGCCAAATTTCCCCTGCTTTCATTCTTCATCTAATGTAACGCACATTGTGACACACAGGCTAATTCTTTCCACTTTACACTCTTTCCCAAGGGTTTTATGATGTGACCATGCCTCCAGCTGAGATGTCCAATAGTCTGAAGATGTGTATGCAAGCCTTCTTCCCACAGTGTACAACATGCAGAAAACCAGGGAATCACCGTATTACTCACTGCACTGTCCATAGGCAGGCTTTCCCTGAGATAGTATTTTGCCTGCCTGAGCAACTGTTGGATTGTGCTGTTATGCTTCTACATCAGGAATTAAGTACTGGCTTCATCTACACAGTTACTTGTCATGGCCCATATCTGAGTGGGTTTTCTAACCATTTAAGTTAAGATTAAATTCTAAGTCTTTTCTGTAGGTAATACCTTTGGGAAAAGAAGGTCCCAGATATCCTGGGCACAGTCCTCAGGGGAACAAGCTCAGGTACTGATTAGTGTAAGTGAAGCTGTGAAGTATCGTGATACAGCATAGGGCATATAATAAATTTTAAAAGATGCTTTCATTTTTTGGACCAAACCCAGGTTTCTGTTAGCAGACCTCCCTTTAGTCATACAGTGGAAAAAATGACCTGGGTGAATAGTTGCACAGGCCTCCCCTCAGGTGGAGCAGAGAATGGGAATTGCATATTATGAGGGGACCCATGTAGTGATCCTGAGGATCCTAAACAGAAATTCAGTATAATTGTGTCTGGGGATGTGTAAGAGCAATATTCCTGTGTATTTTTTGATAGAGATTGTTCGTGGATTTATCGTGCTAGTGCTGATTGCAAATACCAACAAAGAAAAGTCAAGGTTCAGGATCAGGTTATCTTATCCGCTAATACATCTTAAAATGCTCAGACAGGTTGAGACCATTCTAACTCTCAGTATACAATGATGGATCCCTAGGGCACGAGGAGATTAAAGGTTTCTTTTCATGCCTAAGAGTCAGAATACTAATGCAACACAATGAAAACGTGTTTCACTCTCAGAAGGATTACAGAGACTTCCAGAGATTTTAATCCATAGAGGATTACTAATTACTTTATTAATTATTTTTGTTGCAACAGTTCATAAATATTTGCTGGGCAAAAAGGGAAAGTGTCTTTTATGCAAAGAAATTCAAATTATTTAAGTCACTTTGTAATTAACCTATAACTGATCATATAGTTGATAAAAGGCCTCTTGCAGTGTAGAGATAGTATTTCTTAGTCAGTGACTGTACTGAAGGAAATTTGTGTAGCTTTCCAAAGTCACTGTTTAGGAGGTTTTGTTTTAGTGTAGCCAACCTAACAAGACAGTGAATGAGGATAAATTCTGAAGTAAGCAGAAGGTGGAGTGGTGCAGTGACTGCTTTATTTATACTAGTCTTTTCTACTTTAATGTTAATACTGTTTAAAAGTATAACTTATAATTGACTTTAAAATGATAGTGATCTACTCCCACATTCTGCAGTTCTTGTTGATTCATGCAAAAAAATGCCAGGCTGTAGAGTATAAGTCATCTTAAAAGGTTGACGTTTTTGTGGAGTTTTGTTTCAAAAAAAAATAAATCTGTATCTACTGACTATAAAGTTAATCCAGTTAATAAAGTTAATACGGTTAATAAGACTGATTCAGATGTAGACCCCTGTACTGAGCTAATCTAAAATTAGATGAGATGAAGCCCACCACAAGTTGTCTATTTTGCCACTTCCCTAGGTAGAATTTGCCTCTTATGGCTTAAAGCCAGTTAACCTCTTGTGTAGCTTGTATTATAATGTAGATATTCCCATTTTTTTATACTACTTATTATCAGATGAAATCCCTTTGTTCTGAGAAAAAGAATCAAAGGAATAGAAATATGTAACATTATGAATTTTTAACCTGGCTAAGCAGTGGGATGTAAGATGAGAAGCATTTCATGTTTCTGAAGATTAGGCAACCTCTAATTATTGGAGCTTAAGAAGAAACTTCTTTAGGAAGCAAGTAATTTCAAAACTGCATGATTTCCTGTGTCTTTGGATACTAGCTGCATTTGGAGACAAGATATGTGAACTGCATTGAAAATTTCTATGTAACTTGTTTTTAAACATTCTTGTAACTTCAGAATATTGTTTCAATTCAAGATTTAATCCATGCAGTTATTTGCAGAAAGAATCAGACCTATGATAAATTTTTTTTTAAGAAACTGTTTTGATGTGGGTTTAACATATATGTCAATATTTTCATTTATATTTCTAAGCAAGCTTGCAGGTAAGAGGTTGTTGTAGGTCATGGAATCAATGATAAAATTCAGTTTTACACCTATTTCCAGAAATTCCTCTTGTCTTTAGACATTTTTGATTGCTTCCAGTAGATTTCCACCTTTTGCGTATGTTAGGTATAAATAATATACACATAGACTTTTACAATTTGACCGCTTAAATGGATATATTGATATTTCATCTGCAACATGGCTCAAATTTTAGGTTTGAATTTGCACAGTCTTTCTGTCCAAACCGTTAAAGGCCCAAGCTAGAATGTATCCTCACTCAGGTCTTGAAAGCACCAGTCCCTCTGAAGTTAACGCTGTGATTCCCTGGGCTTGCTTGGGCTTTAAATGGTTTTATGGGATCCAGTAGTTGAAATCCAACCTAACCATTACTATGAAAGGGCAAGAAAAATAAGTTGCAGCAATTGCTGAAAGCCACCTTCAACCTTTAGGGAGTTGTCCTGATAATGGGGGGAAGTAATGGAATATAATTCCTGAGTCACCCATTTTCTCCCATTGCTGACCTAAACAACATTGGCTGTTGCTTGGTTCTGTCCTTCTCCTCTGCACTGACAGTCACTGGCCATTTGAATTCAGCCAGCAGTGTGTGTTGAAGAGCCTCAGGCAGCAGCTGTAACAAAAATAAAGTGAATTTTTAGCAGAATGCTAACGGTATTTATCAGATATTTTGTCAACTTCTTTGTAAATAGCCACAGTGGATTTGCTATTCATCTCTGTTTCAGTGCAGGGGTCTGAACATAGTGTAGGCTGCTTCTGTCCAAAGAGATGGGCTGACAAATTCAGTGGGACTTCAGTCCAGGCCATGTACACAATATAATCATGCTGTAAGGAAATTTTTCATGATTAATTCTTTTATAAGCTAGCAAATTTCTCTACTGCCTTAGTAATGCATGCTATTATTCTTTTGCAATAACTTATTTCATACATCAATGCTGAGATGTTTTGATTGACGGACTGACTACTTGTATTCTTTTGATCTCCAAAGTCAATATGGAGATGATACTGCTGGTGTTTGTTCTTCATTTGTTTGTTTGTGCTGGTTGTCTTTTGCTATGCTGGATGACACATTTTCTTTTATATTTTAAGCTGTAACTTGGAAGCCACCTCAAAGTGACGTAAGGGTTTCTCATTTAATTTCCGCCTCAGCCTCCCTTAGGAATGGACCAGAGGGCTTCCCAGCCCTTCTTGTGAATGGTGACCATGAGAGGCGCAGACTGTGGCCACAGCAGCTGGAACCCCAAAGAATTGCCATTTATGCCAAAACTGTGGTCAGATCCAAGGATGGCATCTGTACCTGCTCTGCCATGCTGAATGATTAATGAACCTTTCTCTCCATACACATACATTTCAGTCTAATTCCATCTAGGGAATTCCAGGTGATTCTATAGATATATTTGTGAAGCAGTATGTTTCATCAGAGAGAACATCTAATGTCACTGTTCTGATGTAAGAAATAAGCCTTGTTTTGTCATGGCTTTTTTTGCCAGTTGTTATTCTCTTAGTAAACGTGCCCAGCCTTTGTGGCGATATTTTTCCACTGTCAAGCAGATGCAGGTCTAGGGAATTTTGTTAGTGGTCTTGGATGTTAGAGGAATTAGCTTTATTCTCTTCCTTGTACAACTTAGTATGGAAGTTACATTTTTGTGCTGTACAAACGCCAGTTTGGTGGAATTTGCTGCTAATTGTGGAAAATGTGTTTACTACTTTTCCTCCTGAGTTGAAAGGCTTTGTATTATTGTTCCATTTGAGTGATAAATGCCTGTCTGCTTGTGTTACAACTTTACTTTCAGTTTCAGTTTCCTTTTTGTCAGCTTCTAGATGTCCTTAATGTATTCCAAGGATTTCAAAGATTATGTTAATTCATTTCACCTGCAGTGTGTCTTTTGTTGGTTTATATTCTGGAAAGCCACTTACTCTGTTGCCTGGTTTGAATGCTCTCAGCAAGACAATGTAGTCTGTTACTTTCGTGTCCTTGCTAAGAAGGTTTCCATGTTACTTTTGTAACTTGTCCTTTTTTAAACAAGTTTAGAAAGAATTTGTCAATCATAACTTTTTGTTTTCACCTTTCTCTAGCCTACACAATCATTTGGGTACTTTGCATGTGCATTTTCCCATTTGATTACCATAAGTATAACTTGCAATGTCAGTGGTGCTCGCAAGCCCTTTTACACCTCACCGAGATACAATACTGTCCTGGTTTCAGCTGGGATAGAGTCTATTTTCTTTGTAGTAGCTAGTATGGGGCTGTGTTTCAGATTCATGCTGAAACAGTGGTGATAATGTAGAGATGTTTTAGTTGTTGCTCAGTAGCGCTTACACTGGTCAAGGACTTTTTCAGCTCCCCATGCTGTGCCGGGTGCACGGGAAGCTGGGAGGGGACACAGCCGGGACAGNCCCTGACAAGAAATAGACTTCAATGAGAGAAGAAATGTAGTCTGTTCCAGCCCTTCAATTAGCATAAAAAGTTGGGTCGTCTAGTCCAGTATTCCTGTTGCTCAGGGTGATCACATTCCTTCTTAACCCTTGGCATCAAGTGGCTGTGTCATACCTGAAACATCTGGATTAATATGCTTTATAAATGTTTGACTGTATCAGAAGCAACCATGGAAATTCTTAACGCCAATATAAATGGCTAATCCTCCTTTTAAGTCTTACTAAACTGTTGACCTTACTGATCCTTTAGGTCAGCAAGCATCTCAAGTTAATTATGTGTAGTGTAAAAAACCATGCTTTTCCTCTATGAGGTTTCAATTTTCAATTTTTGTTTAATATCATATCTCTCTTCTTGTGTAATATGCCTAGGAGTGTTTCCTTATTTTGCTGTCTCTCTTTCTTCAGGACAAACTGACAAAACCACTTTTGGTTTATATACTGGAAAATCCTTTATGGTTTTTTGTTACAGCTTCATAGGATCTGTAAATATTCAGAAAACTCTTAACATCAAGTGAGAAAGTGAGGGAGAAGGAAAGATGCCACTGAATTAGTAAGATGACCTCTTTTGTCCCTTAAAATATCATTCAGGATTTTCCTGATAAATAAATAGTTACATAGCCTTTTATTTCAGTGTCAGCTTTGTACTTCTGGAAGATTCTGGGGGCTTGTCAAAGTTGTTACTATCCGCATGGGCAAAGGGCTGGACTTACACTGAAATTGGTACAGTACTTCCAATAGCAACTGCAAATGGTAAGGGTGGAAGTGAAGATGATGGCAGCCAATCTGGAGCAACACATGGGTGAGAACTGGGCATCTCTTAGATGATAGTAAAAAATTAATGATTTGGAGTCTAGTTTTCAGTTCATTTGGTAGCCAAAAGTCCTTAGTGTGACTGAGACTTGGATTAGTTGTATTTTCAGGATGTCTCCTATCCATTATTTGTGTTAGTGTCTTATATTCTTTTTTAAAATTTGCACTGCCTGTTAAGAGATTGTCATTGATTTCACTTAAAAATAATTGGTCATCTTTGCTGACTCATTTGCAAGCAGTGAAACAGCAGCAGCAGAATATATCATTTCTGTCCCTCAGTCATTGGTTTACTTCATTCAGTGACCTTGTGCCTTTAGACTAATGAACACATGTACTGGTATTTATTGCAATAACATTTCTTTCTGCTAGAGAGACAAAGAATTAAAGTAATCCATTGGAATGACGTTCTGCCCCCCAGAACAGAAAAGACATCTAGATGTTGACAGGCAAACTAATTTCCTTATTATGAGCATGAGAGAGACAGCAAGAAAGAGGGAGGAGGAGAGAAAGACAGGAAGAGAGAGGAGAGGTATAAACCTCACACTGATCCAGGAACAACTACTTAGTTTGTTCTGAAGATAGGAGTTTGTTCCCTTTAATGCAATTTGCATGCAACACATAGAAAACCATGGGGCTAGCCTTCCATCAGCAGTATAAAGCACCCCATTCAGGTCACAGAGTTTAAGGTTTAAGTGATCTCTGAAGGTCATGAGGTTCAGTCTCTTGCTCAGAGCAGGGCTAATTTCAAATGTAGACTGGGTTGCCCTGGGCTTTGTCCAGCTGCATGTTGAATATTTCCAGGGTTGGATACTCTACCATGCCCCTGGGCAAACTAGTCCCAGTGCCCTCACTGGGGACTTATTTTTACCCCTTATGTTCAAGCCACAGTTTCCCTTTCTACAATTTGTCTGTTACCCCCCTCTGAGCAGAGCCCAGCTCTGTCTTCTCCACTGGGTAGCTGAAGACAGCAATTAGATCCCCCTTAGTTTTCTCTTCACAGTCCTTAACTTGTTCTAAGTATTTCAAGACTATGTTAATTCATTTCTGTCACCCAGCATTTGTTGTTGTCTTGTTCTGGAAAGGCACTTAGTTATCTCCGTTTGATTGCTTTCAGCAGGGCAATGTTGTCTGCTACTTTGGTGTGCTTGCTAAAATGAACACAAGAAGAAAGCATGTTTATGAGAGAGAGAGCCTGAGCTGAGCATCAAGAAAGCAGTAATGAGCTCTTGTCCAGTGTAGCTTGGAACTTGAAGGCATATATCTTGTGTCTTCTTGTCTGCTGTCATTATTTTTCTATCAATTCTTCCTTCTCCATATTGCTTTTTATCCTTTATTTCTCTATACCTCTTTGCTTTTCCTTGGCACATTATCCCAGAAGGAAACTTG
>VZTV01008059.1:6431-17280 GCA_013400875.1 Anhinga rufa
CAAACAAACAAAAAAAAACAAAAAACCCAAGCTGCTCTTTTTGGAGAGCGGGTGGAATTTTGCTCTTTTCAGGTTCAGCCTTGGCAAAATAATTAAACAGCAAATAAAAAATAGAAGTGACATACATCCAGTTCTTCAATGCTCTTTCTGAGGTATAGTCAGTCCCTTGGTAGCTCAGGCCAAAAGGATCTGCTGCATCAATTTATAGGCACCCATCCCAGTATTTCTCCAAAAGTGAACAGCAGTGTGAAAGGCTAAAAATATAGTTCCACCTTGTTTTGGTTTAGGAGCAATTAAAGCCCTAATTCTGCATGCTGCCAACTGATTTCTTATTGCAAGCATCCCTTTGGGAAATCAATAGCTGTTTTGTAGGTTACTTTGTTCATTCTTACCTGCTTGAATCATAGCTTGAACAAAATTCTCATATGGTATAAATTTAGTATAGAGTATACTAGACATAGGTTGGTCTGTTACACATAGGAGCTATTGACTTCAAGTCCACATGCCATTCTGGAAAGTGGCAGGGACTTTCATCTTGGTGGATGAAACAGGGCACCCTCATTTTTTATATGGTGAAAGATATTTTCTTATTTTATTTGGAGTAATTTTCTTGTCCTCGAGAAAAAAAATGGTTGAAATCAATGATGGTTTGGCTCAAGCCCAAACACTTGACCATTTTGAAATTTCTTTCCTCAGAGAAGTGTTTTTCTGAGAGATGCAGTGAAAGGCATCATATTTAATTTTTTTTTCAATGAAGATCGTCCTTGTGAATTTGCAACTGTTACCTTAGCTAACTTTGTTGCTTCCTGATTTTGTGGGTTGCAAATGATAACAAATATTCAGCAATGCTTTGCTTAAGGTGCTAAAGCTCAGAGTATTAGGCATCATACTGTAGAAGATCCCAAGAGCAGACATATGACTCCCCCTTGTGAGTTATGGCCTGGAAAAAAGATTGCTTAATGTATTGCTTAATGCATTTGTGTACATCAGACCCTTTCCTCCAGGAGAAGCACTGCAATGTTTTGTTTGCATTTTGTGATCTAATCAGTATCCTATCCATTATCAGATAAAAGGCCTATTCAGTAATGTATTTATTGGGCTATTTTGAAGACAAAAAGAACAGAAAGAATCATCTCATGAACTTAAAAGTCCAAAAGGTGGAGAAATGTCACTTTCTGCATTAGGACCAAAACCACAAAGAAGAGAAAATGAGGTTAGCCCTGGGGGATGTTTCCTCCTCCCAGGCTGGCTTTGCTGGCAGGCAGCTATGGCACGCAGTGTCGTTCAGGGAACACCATGTGCCAGTCACATTTTGTCACCAGCTGGTTCAATGCCACTGTCCCTCCAGTAGTTTAAGGAACCTCAGTTCCACTTTATTTCAAAAAGGTACATGCTCAGCTGTCCCCGTGAGACACCGCAGTGCAAGGTCACCTCACTGTGATCTTAAAATACTCAAATGTTTTAAATTGCCTTTAGTCTCTCTGGTCCAATGAAACCTGAATTCTCCTTTGCACAATAGCCCAACTTCACCAGCAGAGAGACCGAGTGTCTGCTTGCCTGCCTGCATTCCCATCTGCTTTTCTATTTCTCCAGCCTGGAACAAGTCTGAGGTGCTTCCCGGGGTGCTGGAAAGCACTATAGCAGAGGAAACAGGCAATTTAACCCAAATTTCCTGCTTTCTGCATGAATACACTGACTCTTGGCTTACAATTTTAGTAGAACAGTCACATCTCCTACACTGTGAAGAGCAGGTCGCAACCCAGGACACTTCAGCTCCAGAGAACGTCAGGATTCAATGTGTCTCCTCTCAGCCACCTCCACATGATGCCCTACTCAACCCTACTAACTCTTTCAGGTCCTCACTCTCTCCAGACCCTATATCAAGAGCATGGGCTCACACTGGGAGCAAGACATTTTCCATGGAGGCCCTGAAATCCCTCTAGACCTTGGGGACCTTGGTGCCAGCTGCTCAGGTGGGCGGTGGGAGTCTGTCTATAGCCTGAGACAGATAGGCATGGGCAACCTGTACGGGCATTTGGAAGTGTTGTGTCAGGTGCAGCCCAATGGTGAATTGAACAAGCTGGATTTGGATGAACATAATGAGATGCTTGACAGGTAATTTTTGTTCTGTGTTGTGCTATTTCTGCAGTGGCAACTGTCACTGTGAAAACTACCAAGTTTGTTACCATGACATTTGTAATAATTACATCCCACTCTCTGCAGTGAAATGGGGCAGAAATATCGATTGAAATTCTCAGCTTTCATGGGGCTTGAGCCAGTGACAACTCATTTTTAATTTTCAGAGCCTTGGGAGGGAAAAACGCATAAATACCTCAGTCTCCTTTGTCTCAGCCTCAACTGAGATCCAGCAAAAAAAAGACCTGGCACAGACATAGCAAAGAAGGATTAGGCTTAATTTAACTAGGTAGAGAACAACTCATTTGTTAACAGCTGCAACATTATAGCTCACCAGCAGGCAAACGTATAGCCCCACTGATTTTCCAGCTCCACATAGAACAAGCTTCCATGATAAGAAAGGTGGAAGCACAAAGGTGCCATGCCAAGCTTCAGCATTCATTAACCATCATTAAAATCTGAGACTTTCTCTTCACAACTGCACAATTTCTGGTTCCCTCCCTCCCCAAGGTCGCATTAGCATCTGCGATAACATAATTGCTCTGCAGACATTCCTCGGCAATGGGTAGGCGATTCTAAGGGAATTACAAATACAGTACAAATATACCCTTAATAAAATGAGGTAATAATGGGATCTGAGGTTTCCTTCTCTATGCCTCTTCATTTCTAGTGCAGTTCTCTTCATTTCTAAGATTGTCCATTTGCCTCTCTGTCCTTACAGCCTTAAGTAGAACTAATTGCGTGGGTGAGAAGAGGAGGATTTGTACCTAAATACTCAAGAGACATAGGCTCATACTATGCCTTTAATTATAGAAGTCATTAACACTGCACAAATATAGCCCAGAAGAGAATTTGGCCCCATCGGTCCTTTTAATACCATTAGTCTATACCCCCAAAGCATTCACAGCACATTCCAGTTTTGGTACAAGGGCATTAGTAGTAGAACTATTAAAGAATTATTCTGACTTTATAAATACACAGTCAACTCAAGATCCCTAGAATTGAAAGTACTGCCTTGCACTGTTAGTATGTATGCCCACAGCTGAACTCAGTTTACCCCACACTTTGTTATTTTATACTGTGCTGTCCTGGGCTGTTACCTCACGGCATTGCAGAATCCTGGTGGACACAGATACCTCTGCTCTCCATGGCCAACAGGCACGGTCATTCTTTCAATTGAAAATCTGCTGCTACATTAATGGCAGAGCATTACTGGGTTGCTGGCAGAAAGCACGTCTTCCATAGGGTGCTGCCCTGGCATGGCAACCTCCGCTGACTATTCGGTGGATTTAGGGGTGACTGTGTGTCTGACATGCAGCGTCCAAAAAAGCAGAGAAGCAGAAGGACCACACTCCCAGGGGGTGGGAGGCAGGCACTGTGCAGCACGGGGTGAGGTCTGGAGGAAGGGAGTAGTTTGAGGCCAACCAATGCAGAGACTGGTGTAGAGCAAGTGTAAATCTTAGAAGCCACACATGCTTGCATGTGTGCCAGGATTGTGTAAGCGTATACTATACTATACTTGCAACTCAAAATGACACGTAATCTTACATAAGTTTCTTGCTGTCATGCTATAGTTAGGTTTTGAATATGGTTAACAGCTTCTGTTAATACCAGATGTCCTACTATTGTAAGGCTCCAATAAAATTGTGGTGATATTTCCTGTTGATTATCAACAGCAAAATTGCTGAGATAAGGAGTCTTCTTTGCTGTAGGACAGGTGGAAAGGAAATCCTGCCAATCTGCCACTGGGGGAAAAAATACAGAACTAATTTATTTATTTATTATTTTAAACAGCTTGTTCATAAGATTCCAGAATTCTAGACATTTAACACAGCCTGGAGACCAGGTCAAGTTTTCCCCTATTTCACAAAGAGAAGATGTTCTAAGACAGCAGCCTACAAGAAGTAAAAAAAAGTTGTTGACACTGAAAGGGAAAACCAGTGAAGAGGTAAATGGCTGAAAATACCACACAGCACTTCATCAGTCAGGACTGTCTTATGCTGTTATAAACAGATGTAATTAAATGACGCCTTTTCTTACAGCTGAATAAAACTGGGGTGTTGCTGCCAGTGAATAGCTGTTTAAATGATATTCTTCGAAGTGACTTCCAGATTTGTTCTAGGAGGGAGAAAGCTGTCTGTTCACATTCGCCGTGTGACACTTGACAAACCTGCTTAGATGACAAGATATTACAAATATCTTTTCTGTAAACACACTCTTGAAGTCAGTCATTATTTGGAAATTTCTCCTTTTTAGAAAACTTGCTGGAATGAGTCAGCAGGGTGGTGGAGGAGATAAGAAGAGGGCAAGCAGGGGCTGGCCAGGGCCAGGGTGAGCCCCCCTCCCAGTGCTTTCAGAGGAGGGATGCCCCAGGTGCGGATGGGGCTGCCTGGGAAGCTTCAAAGGCAGCTGGGGAGGAAAGCTGCCTCTCTTTTACTCATAGACAAGCTGTTGATTTTCAGAGGAACTCCCTACAGGGGATACACACACTTACCCCTTTGAAAAAATCAGGTCAAATTGTCTTCTTATTTATTACAAATTAAAATTAAAAAAAGACCTGCTTTATTTCAAAGGACTTTGGGTCACTACAGCTACTTTGGCCTAGAAACCTAGAGATGAAAGGCTTTGCATACCATTACCAACTCCCAGGAGCCTCCCCATCCCCACCCTCCACCCTCTTTTCCTAATAGTGGAATTTTGTTAAATCCTGACTCGCAGCAACCACTCCACCCAGAAACTGGGGTGGGAGATGAGACGGGCATCTACAACTAGGGGATGGAGCAAGACAAAAGCAGGAAGCTTTGCAGACTGCATGGCCTTTCTTAAAGACAAATTCTGTTTTGAGGATTATATTTAGTGCCTGCCTCTTGATGAAGTTAACAACAGCACCAGAACAGAAAGGTCTTGTGTAAGAAAATGACAAGCAGGAATTCTGCTTAATTACATTTTCTACAGGCCAGTAAGTGCCTATGAAAGCGCCAGATGTGTAAAGAATTACTTCTTTTTAGCAACATATGGTGAATTATTATAAACTGTACTCACAGCTGTAGACCAGAAAGAATAGTGCTCCCTAATTGGCCCTGGACAGTGCCCAGAACATCCAAAATCCCTTTTCTTGTATTTTCGTTTGTAAATTGCATTTTATAGTGGCAGGAAGACACTGCACCAGACACTGCAAAATGATTATTGGCTCTCTCAGGCAGTTAAAAGAACACAGTGCTGAGCCTTATAACAGCCCCTGAGGGACTCACCCACAGACATACAGCCTGTCATGTCCCATTGCAAATGCACTGCATTTGTTAGCATTCTCCCAAATAGGTGATGCTGTTTGAGTTTGAGCTGAGATGCAAATCAGCACTGCTAGGAACTTTCAGTAGGAATTGTTACTCTCAAAATGGGGTGTGTGGTGGCAGCATGTTTCCAAAAATTATTATAGTTTATTGCAGTGTGGAGTCCTGATGTATTCCCCCCTTGCCAGTTCCAGGAAGGAAAGTCTCCATTTCTTTCTGCTTTGTCTCTCTAGTTCCACTTCTGCTTTGAGACTGTGCTGGTGGCAAAGAAAGTGTGCGTGACTGCCTCTGAGTCTGCTCTGCATCAGGAATTATGACTCTTTAGAGACAAGAATCAAAGTAGATAGCCTGTTTAAAGCCAAGGTAGAAGTAGGATTTACCTCTGAAGTCATGTAAAGATCCAATACATTTTTGTTGTGTGTCTTATAAAAAAAAGGAGAAAAAAAGATTGACCCCGTGTCTTCCTCTCCACATTCTGAAAGTCCAGCATGCAGCATCTAGGTGATTCCTGAAAGCATCATGGACATTTCCTCTGCGCTATTCATAAAGTAGATAGCAGAATAAGCAATGGCAATAGTCTGCCATCCTCTGTGTGTGCCAGCACTGTAGAGTGATGACACAGCTTTCCAGATATCTTAGGTTTTTATTTACAGCAGAGACTGCAGCCTTTGCACTGCAGGCACAGGAGGTCAATGTCCTTTTCTTCTGCTTCCCCTGTCCAGACGACAATGCAACTGAAACACGGAAAACACTGTTCAGCCCCTCTGCATCTGGAGACTGCGGACACTATTTACTCTCCCAGCAATGGCACTTCACAAGTTTAATCAAGCACATTCCAGGAGCAGGCATTCAGCACCAGTGATGGTGATGAATTGTGCCAGAGTCCCTCCCCATTCCTTTAGTTGGCTGCTGTAGGCAGTGGTGTTTCACATCTCTGATGGCTCCATCTGCACAGACACCAGTTCATGGAAGAGCATGAGGTGGTGCTCCATGCCCGAGGGTACAACCCTGAAGGGACCATGGCGAAGAGCGACCTATGCTGAGGCAGGGACACCCAAGAGACCATGGCCATGGACAACCCGTGCCAACACTGAGGCCATGGATGAACCATGGCAGAGTGGGAACAGTAAGAAGCATCATTGCACACAACCTTGATACACCACCCATTGCCTCACCAAAGGTTTGGGACAGACTGAGTGTAACCTGGAGTGAAAACATGAAAAATTCAGACTGGGAAGGAGAGAGGATAGGCATTTGACTTAACTTGAGGCTGGGGGAAGAAAGGTGTTTACTTAAGTGCTTTTTCAGTTGTTTGTGCTTTCTTTTTCTTAATACACAAGTCACTGATTAGAAGTTTGTGTTGACTGGCAATAAAATAACTTAAGTAAAAATTCCCCAAATTGAGGCTGTTTTACCTATGACACCTTGGGCAAAGGGAATGATCTCTTGAGTCCTCATCAACTCCAAACAACATGACTGGCAGGCTGGGACAGACCCTCCAGCAAATTTAGTTGCCATACTCTCCCATTTCTGTTAATAGATCTTTTTACCCCTGAGGTTCACATTTTCTTATATCCCTGTTTTGTCTTGCTGGGGTTTTTTTAGGAATAATGGCAGGGAGACAACTTCTCCATCTTACCTTCTCCCTGGTATGTGTCAAGTCCTTGCTTTTGAATTTGGAAGCAGATGAAGATTTTTTTAACAATGTACTTTTTCTCTTATCTCATTCTCAGACTGAATTTTACACCAATTTAACAGATGCTTTTCTAGAAACACCAAATTCATTCAAAAAGCCTACAATTCAAATTCTCAAAACTTATCTGAGTTGTAAATAGCTGAAAGCAGTTCTGAGATGCTCTAAGCAGGAACACTGGCTCCAGCTATAATTACTAAATTAAGATTCAGGTTTCTCTATAGACATTAAAGCTTCCTTGAATCCTAAAGCTTGAGTAGTTCAGCTTTGGAGATGTTTACAAATATTGAAAGTTGTCTGAAGCCTTTGGCTTTGGCTCCCATTTTTTACTAGTAAAAGAAATGAGGCCAATGTTTAACTTTTTCAGAGTTTGGTCCTCAACATCAGCAGTCAAAGCCCATGACAGTTAATTCATTTTCAAATATAATTCAGAGGCTTATTCACAGGCGGGACAAAACCAGCAATTCAGTTTAGGGTGCATGTACTTGAGTTGTCTGGGGAAACAGCTGCTGAAAAAAGATATTTGCTATTAAACCTAGGGTTCACCAGGAGTCATCCTGCAGCTAATAGGCAGCAGACTTCCAGTAGTGCAGCCTATCTGCACCGCCATTGCCTGCCTCTGTTTATCATAACTCTACAGGCTGAAAAATCCTGAGTGTGCAAAGCCATTACAGTCTAAGGGACAAATGGACTCAGATAGGGATTGGGAGCTCATCTGGCCATGGGAAATTAATTAGCAGTGTGTTTTAGCTGCTATTATTCCCTTTGGTCAGCAGAAGACCTTTTCTATAATGAGCCTCACAGCACACAACTTCTTCACTGAACAACGGAAAGAAACTTTCTTCATCTGCAAGAAGGATCCTGCTTGCAGTTGGCTGGAGGAAGAGCTTGCTCTTAAACCGGATGGGCTAATTAGATGCAATGAGATGTATATAAGGCCTGAGGATCTGGTGTAGTCCTTAGAGCTGGAACCTGGAGCTGTCTCTGGGCTGTAAGGCTTAGTTGATAATTTTTGTACAGGGATCTGCTAACGGATCAGAGCTGTTCCTATTTCCAAGGGTTTCCTGCGATGTATCTTTCACATCCCACTCTTCCTGGCTTTTCTACTCGACCACTCAGAACAACTTCGGTGTCCACATTACAGAAAATGGAGAACACGTAGCAAAAGGGAAAAGCTCAGTGCATCCACACCTCTGCTGACATATAGCCTGTCAAATTACTTTTGCAAAGATATAAAATCTGTGCATAGTTCCTACATCACTCTATGAACAGCACTTCACAGCTCTGAGCATGAAAAGAAAGAAAAGAAATGGATCTTTGGCAGCTGTGGAAAACATTGGTCTTTTTTTTTTTACTTTATCTCCATTCAGCCATCCAGAATATTGTCATCTATGTGGCTGAAGAGAGCCCACTCTACCAGAGGATCATCCTTACCTGGCAAAGTCTAGGTCTGAACAGAAGTCTGAAATGTCTCCAGGAAAGTATGTCCCTTGATGACAGCAAACTATCTTCTACAGCACTGAAGTCTGGAATATAGAGACATTTTTCTGCATTCCTTTCAGAGCAAACTCATTCAAATTTGGGGAAAAGAGTGTTTTGAAAAGGAGAAAATGAACAACATGTTATAGGAGAGCCATCACGCATCTCCCACATTTTGTAAGATTAATTAAAAGCTTACTAAAAGTAAGAAATAAAAACTCAGAGCCAAGATTCTGTAGATTTCTAAATCTACAAAAGCGGAATAACACATTGCTCATTTAGCCAGTCAATATTGCTTAAACATTATTCCTACACTTGTCACGAAAATACCCTTCTCTACCTCTTGCTGGAGCCTAAGGGAGAGATATAAGATCTACAGACCTGACAGTAACACATATTTTCAAGAGATCTCAACAGTTTTTTACTCATAGCTATTCCTTTCTTTTTGCTAAATGCCTTATTTTAGTCCATCTGTCGCATCTGAAATATTGCTGTTTGACTGACCTACCTTGGAATACACTTTTTTTTTGTCCAGCTTGTGCTGCACAAATATCTTACTGTGCTGCCAAGAAATGTTATTGCTAATATGAGGAGGGTTTAACTGGGAAAGGAACACCAAAAAACATTCACAATCCCCTCCAGCTTCTTCTGTTCTCGCGTAAAGGATGGCTCCTTTGCATGAGCTGGTGGCTGCAAAACAGCTGCACTATCCTGATAGCGCGTGCTGCTGAAGGTGACTGGAAAAAGGCATTTCTGCCTCAGCAAGGGAAAGAAATCTTGTAGTTGGCATTTTATTTTGTTCCGGTCTGGGACAAAATAGTTCTGTGAAAAGAGCTAGTGGCACAGAAATTGGGAAAGGAATTAGGTGTGAAACATCAGACACCTTTGAATTATTTCAGCACATTTCCAATTAAAACTGCGATAATGAAACAAGATAGGAAGGTAATTTTTGTAAATATATGCTGTCCTCATAAAACCAAATGTTTTAATCTGCTTTGACTGAGCTTGGGTGTCCACTCTGCCAATTATGATCCTTAAGTCAGGGTTTGGGGTTAGGGAATGGAAGAGATGGTGGCAAGAATACTGTATCTTTTTCCACACCCTGCAGATTAATTGCAATTTAAATATTGGTAATGCTCATTCTGTGGCTACAAACACAATGAAAGTCTTGCTGTTCTACAATATTTGGATTTAGAAGGAAAGGGAGACAGAAGGTAATAGCTCTTTATGCACTCCTTCCCCTGACACCAATCTCAGCACTGCAGCCCTATTTGTTTTGTGGCTACATCTCCATAGGCAGACACACACTCTGTGTCTTTTAATGTGTTTTATAGTTACTGCTGTTCTGATTTAGCCTTACTCCTCCTCATCTCAGCAAGCTTTAAACTGTCAAAGACGGCCAGCATGGTCTATCAGCGCGGAAGCAGATATGCTGGTAAACATTGGGGTTTCAGCGTGAAACCGGTGTTCACACACTAGCCTGCAGGTTGGTAGGAGCTGGAAGTGTTCCCATTACATGTGTAGCTTATAGGTCTCATAACAGTCACAACTTCTACTTGGTGGTACTTCTCACTCTATAAAAGCCATATAAACACATGATATCTCACCAGCGTCCTAAGGAGACAGATTAATAAGATGGCTCAAAAATGAAGTGCTTTACACTTTATCTTACTGGTTTTGCCCTATTCTTCCTGTGGCCAGACAACAAAGCAACATGTGAATGATAAAGAACCACAAAGAAAACCACACAGTCCCTTGGGTGACCTGCAGGCTTGATATTTCACAATGAATTCCTGCCCACATTCTGCTTTCATTTGAGCTGAAGCAATGTGGCTGCCATCCTTATCTTCTGTCTACTGCATGGGGTACCAAGTTGCTGCTCTCCCTCCTCCCAATCTATATTGTTTTATTATAGGAAACAAATTAAATGGGATGCAAAAATTAATGTGATTGATATCTGCAGCCTGAAGGGTTGTCCATCCCAGCTCTCCCCTCTACCACCACAAACAGAAGCCACGGGCTAGCTAGATGCACCACAAGAAATTAGCAAGCCATTTGCTGCTTCCAAGCAGTCTATTGCAATGAAAACCACTGGAGTAAAGTAACTGCTCCATTATCTTCCTGAATACATGCCTAATGTGCTCTGTCTGGGAAAAGCAGATTTCCTGAGAGCTAGTGAGAGATGGGGCATCAGTGATTTCCATCAGCTTCAGATGAGATTCACAGAAATAAATTACAGACATTTCTGGGG
>VZTV01008062.1:0-34806 GCA_013400875.1 Anhinga rufa
AATATGAATAACTTTGCATCTTGAGCAATCAGAAACCTGGAAGAATGTGTTATCCAGTTTCAACAGTGTCTTCTAATGTGGTATTCAGATAGTGGATTTGTTCATCCAAAGAGGTGAACAATGAGACACAGTAACACATTGTAAAAGTACTGTGTTTTTGAAGACTAATGTGCCATTATTAGCACTATTATGAGTTAATAAAACATCTCATGATTACTGTAGGTCTAAAACTGCATTCAGGTGTTTGTTTTTTCCTTATTTGTAACCCTTGTTTAAAAACAAAGCAGAGAAAATACGTAACAATGATTCGTACCTTCCGAGAAGTATTTTTAGAGGTAAACGCAAAAAATACATTATAATATTAAGTATTAACCTCAGCTGGGGACTATACAGCTATAAAGACTGACACTGCCAGTTCGTGATATAATGATGTCCTGCATATCACACTGATTTGCAGATATCATTTTATAGACTAATAACAAATTGCAGATCTGACAACACACTTTCCATTGAAAGATATTTTTAACTTTTTGTTGTGACAGGCAACAAAAAATGATTAGATTTAGTCATGGGATTTGACACTACAGCAGGCTGACTTCTATTTGTTGATTACTATTGATTTTTTCTTTGATACTTCATTTAAAAATCAATAGCTAGAAAGAAAAATAGGCATGGTTTACACAAATTTAAACATGCTATTGTATGCTAGAAGAGGCTACAGTTTTGGCAGGGCACTGGCATCCAATTATGAGAAAAGCTCTTAACAGGTGAAACCAAGGGCTCCAGATCGATATTCAGTTTTCTTTCTCAATCAGAGAAAGTGGCCATAAATTAGGCTCATCAATGTTATTTTCAAGACACTCCCAAAGCAAATAATTTTACATTTTTTTCAGCCTTCCACTGCACTCATACTAAAGGACAAAAGGTAAAGTTTAGAACAAAATTTAAAGAAAAAAGTTAAAAAGAAATTTATACTACCTGGAGTTCATCCGTGCCTTTAGCTTTTTGGCCTTCTTTTTAGTTTTTTGTTTCTCCTCTCCATCTTTTAATGGTTCAACAGGAACAGAACTCTCAGTCACAATATCCACAATGTACTTTTTTAATGACAAGTGCTCCTGCAGAAAATACAGAAATAATATTTAATCTTAGAGTACGTGATGGAGATTAAAGATTATCTTCCCAGGAAGCAGCAGTGGTAAATATTTAACTAAGGGTTAAGAAACTGAAGAAAAAATGTAAAATAGATTTTGGAAAAGAGATTATTTCATTCTGGAGAGAATACATCGTGGGTATTACAAAAAGAAAAGGGAGAATTATTGAGAGAAGTAACGGAGAATAAACGTTGTCCCTCTTTTTCAAGAAACTGTTACATAACAGGTATGAACTCCAAGCTGACATCCTCTCTTCTCCAAGCTGCCTTTTATTGCTACATGAAACCAATGCCCTGCCCTGTCAACACAACTCATTATATTAAATGAGTTAATTCTGGTTTATGATTTTAACTCTTCCTGAAAACCTAAACTTGTCTTAACTTTTGTTAAAATACATTGAAAATATTCACTACTTACAATGTTACCATTTATTTATGGGAATATTACTTTTCCTCTCACATTAACAACTTGACATTTAAGTAAAATATTGGTAAAATCTCAGTTGCTCACAGAAGAAACACTTTAATTATGAAATAGTACAGTTTTGACATCATGGCATGCAAGAAAAGGAAATGTGATTACACAATGTGATTTTAAATAAATGCTTTGTTTCAAGATTTTAAAAAAATGTTACAAAAAATTTCCTGTTTTCCTCATAGGTACTTTCAGTGAAATTATAGACTACCCCAATGCAGTTCAAGGCCTGCATTTACAATAAGTATTTATAATTTAGAGATGAACAACCAACAAAGCTACTCTCCTAAAGCTGTTCTCAATTTTGACTGACCTATGCTACCCAGGAATGGACATGTAGGTGCTTGTAACGCCAGTGACCAGCGGACTATCCAGAAACTACCACGTGCAAACAACCCCTGCCCCCCCAAAAAACAAACCCAAACAAAACCCCAGACCATCCCACAGCTGCTAAACTGTTGACTACCTTATTTTTCCTTAATTCTCTCAAGTTAGAAATTGACTCAAAGTACTCTATGCAGCAAGTTAGATTTCAGCGACCAAGAAGGATTTCTACTTGAATGCCCGTTCTAAACCTACTTTTCAATCCACATGTGCATTACTGAATTTAACCTCTTCTGAACTATCAATGTACTGCAGACCCTGGTCAGCGCAAGAAACTTACACTAGTTTAATCAACACAATTTTAAAAATGACCCACTTAAACCACTACTGCGTCCTCAATTAGTCCACTTCGGCTGAAAATATATGTAACCTGATGTTGTGCCCAGTACTGCAACATTCTTCTATGGTAATAAAAGACTAACGGATACATTCACACTGCTGAAATCTCTTGTACAAATACCTCATTTGCAACAGGCGAACACCGTATCTCCATATTGCATTGAGGCGGCTTCTACTACTGCATTACGAAAGTCAAATATATTAGATTTATTTTTACAAATACCAATAAACAACTACTTTAATGCCAGTTATTAGAATACCACATTTTTAATATATTGAGGCTTATTTTAGATTTGCTTTCTTACAGAATACCAAACACATTATGAAGCAGAGGTCACCATTGCTTATTAGGACAATTTATCCTTGAAAATGATTAGTGCCACAATCAGATGTGGTTATTCCTTCCTTTTTGGCAAGTATCCTTCAAATTCAAAGGAGAAGGTGAAGTGTCAAAAAATTTATAGACACTCTTTTCCAGAAAACAACCTACATTTTCTTTTCACTGATTCAGAGGAATATTATGCCTGTTGAAAACAAAATAAATCTCTGAAATTTCCTGGAAAAAGACCATTTAGATTTTGTAACGTACGATACAACCTAGCAATCTATATTTGGTCAAAATAGTAATTGAAATTGAAATTTCTATCTTAAATCATATGAACGCAAAATGAATGCTGAATTAATATTAGACATAAGAAATCAAGCATAATAATCTAAGCAAATTCTAAAAGTAACACTGACTTTAATCTGGCTACACTGCCTACCCTGCATAACTCCCAGTACCCCTGAACACGCTTCCCCCCAGTGTATCGTCCAAGTCACGGGTGCTGCTATATCCACATGTAACTAATTCTAACAGCTTTTGTAAGTGCATGTGTGTCCCCTCCAATATTATCCATTTAATTTTAGCAAGAAGTGCTTAAAGGAAAGCTTTCTTAAGGTATCTGAAAGGCTGCCCGCTTTGAGGATGATTCACTAGTATGAGACTAGCAAAATACCCCAGTTTTTGATGAGTTAGTTCTTAACCAGTCTGTAGTAGCACAGAACAGAAACCATCCCAATGCTGGCTACGAAAGCCCAATTCGTTTTCGTCTTCTCAGAGAGGTGCGTCCCTGAACACCTACTTAAAAAATAGCTTTTCCCTTAAAATTTCTTTTAAAACACAAAAACTTGGTCATAAGGCTCAAACTTCACAGGAAACTGAGGGTTTCAAGTTTTTCAATGGTAAGAAAAGAAAGAATTTCCTCAGAACAGACTATGACACTATTCCTGCTTTGCTACCAGGCTTCAGGGTGCTTAACCAGTCACTTTTTGTGGAGGCTCAGTTATTACAGGAAGCTATGAATTATTTCAGTGGGATTTGATATGTACATCCCTGCTTTCCAAACTGAACTAGTACAACTTAGCATCATAATTTATCATTAGCTTACCTCATGTCTTACGAGTGAGGTGACGCACCTGTAATATACAAAACTAACAAGGACTATTACTGTAGTTCTACATCTTTATTCAACAGTGAAACTCGGGTTTTGTTTCATCAGACCTTCGAACTATTTACTATATCCTTCAAAGCGACAGCAGAGCGAAGCGAAGTTAACACCGCACTTTGAAACGGACACCGCCTTACAAAAGGGGCAGAACATCTCCACCCAGGTGCAGTCAGCCTGCTGTCCTCCTGCCGCATGACGGCAACTGCAGACGTGGTATCAGGCTTCTGCTAGGCAGAAACGAGTGACACAAAGCTTTGTATCCCCTTCGCAGACACTCGTCTCTTTTTTCCTAATCTTATCTGTGGCTTAGCAGATGACTCGAAGAGACCTACAGGGTTCAGCAAGCACATTCATTTATCAGCCTGTGAGGGCCAAGAGAGGTCTTGCTGTCAGTAGCATACAGGATGGTTACAAACCATTTTGTTCACATGAACTCAAGCACCTTCGTGAACGACGTTTCTCAGAGTTCTCAGCTTTCACGTGTGGCAGTTCGGATTAATATCAGACTTCATACATACAGCTCATTAAAGTAAGACTAGAGTAATAATACCTTGTGTCACAAAAACAGTCACTTTTTGAAGGTACAGATCAAAGCGTAGGATTATCACAGCAGACAGATCTACACTGCTCAGGTGTGAAACAAGTACAACTAATAGCTTGGTATTGAGTGACAACTGACATCTGAAGATAGCTGCTGCTATATTATGCTTCAGAGCGGTGTAAAAATATTTATTGCCATGTTTTATTAAGTTCCTACTAGTTATCTGAAAAAACTGAAGTTTTTAAATCCACTGAGTCACGCTGAAGTACAGTATGCCCAATCCTTTAGATAATGAAATTTGTGATTAATTTTACTTGCACGACCGTTGGTTGGACAGGTTAACATACTGAAAATGTAATTGCTGTAAGTGTATGAAAATGAGGGAAGCTAGTGCAGCTTTTACAAAGTAAACTTGCTTCATCTTCTGTATGCTTTTATTTATGCAATAATGAAATGACTAAATTTCAGATTTTTAAATTTCTAATAAAGGTAATACAAAATAACTGGGTAACCTATTCACGTCTTCCTGAAAGCCTTTTACTTTTTAATATTTTTTTAATAAGTAAATGCGAAATGCAGTAAGAATTAAGACTAATTTACCTTCTTCACAGAGGCATTGTGCGGTTTGTTTTTATACAATGTGAAGGGGCATTACTTCCCTGATTCTGTGCTGTTGAGCACATTCTGACTGATCATCACCCCAGACCCTCAGATATTAGTAAACCATAAGATCTTTGGAGACTTTAAGCCATTATAAATGTGAAGCATTACTAAGTAAAGGCTCTCTTCTAATGAAAGCTTCTGTTATTAAGATCTGTATTCACACCTACCAAAAACATTCATTGCTGTTTCAGTTTCTATACTAGCGATCTCAATTTTAGCTGCGCAATTTCTCAAAAGCTTTTTTTAAAAGACTTACATATGACGAAAGACTTATGTAGGACAAACCCAGCAAAATTACTAACACAATACTTCTTATCTCAGGATCAAAATAGCACCAGCTTTGATGGTCATTATGTATCAGATTTCTGACGTAATTTTTCATACTTGGTAACTCATCCTCTAGTTGCACAGCTGAGATCAAGTATGTTGCAAAATAAGGTATCAACTCTCATGAAAATGGCAGACTCTGTGCCACAAAGAGCAGATAGCCTGTACTACACTGTGCTGTACAGCTGCAAGATATGGAAATGAGAACTGAATGCTGATGTATTTCTTCATGATCATCTGTATATGCTCCGCTGTATATTCTCAGATGGTGATGGCTCAGTGATGCATTAGAGCAGAAATACTCCTGCTCTCTCTCTCTCTCCAGTGTTATTTACGTGCATTCACCAAAACTAAAGGCTGTTTTTAACAATCACAAGTTGTGCTGGTTTTGGCTGGGCTACAGTTAATTTTCTTTACAGGAGCTAGCATGGGGCTGTGCTTTGGATTTGTGCTGGAAACAGTGCTGGTAACACAGGGATGTTTTCGTTCCTGCTGAGCAGGGCTTACGCAGAGCCAAGGCCTTTTCTGCTTCTCGCCCCACCCCACCAGCGAGGGGCTGGGGGGACACAGGGAGCTGGGAGGGGACACGGCCGGGACAGCTGACCCAACTGACCCCAGGGACGTCCCACACCATGTGAGTCATGCTCAGCATATAGAGCTGGGGGAAGGAGGAGGAAAGGGGGATGTTCGGAGTGATGGTGTTTGTCTTCCCAAGTAACTGTTAGGCGTGATGGAGCCCTGCATTTCTGGAGATGGCTGAACACCCGCCTGTCGATGGGAAGTAGGGAATGAATGCCTTGTTTTGCTTTGCTTGTGTGCGTGGCTTTTGATTTACCTATCAAACTGTCTTTATCTCAACCCACAATTTTTCTCAGTTTTACTCTCCCACTGGGAGTTTTTCTGCAAAGGGAGGTGAAGAGGCAATCTTCAGTGGGGTATGAAGTGGATGTGGGGTTTGGCAAGCCACCGGAGGGGTATGCCTGCCCGTCCCCTTCACTGGAGACTCCAAATGCAGCCTTGAAGGTCTGTGCCTGTTTGTGCCTACGGAAGCTGCACCTCAAGATTTTGATAGCAAAGCCTTGGGAGACAAAGCATGCCCAAGGGTTTCGCGTTTCTCCAAAATGCTTGCACCCCATAGCCCTAGTACAGCCTTCCCTATCCAAAATGTATTCACCATTCCCTGTTAGCTGCTTCTTGTGGACACACGGCTGACTCTGTCCTTCTCTCCATTCGATATTTAAAAACCAAGCCATATAGACCTCTAACAATTTCTATGTAACATCGAAGACATTTTTAGAACAACTGAAATAGATAGTCCACTTTGGTTTAGATGAGGAAAACCATGCCATAAACTGGATTCTGAACCACAGTAATCTCTAAAATACAACAGGTGGAGAACAGATTTCCTAATTTACACCCTCTTCATACAATACCCATTCACAAGACCAATGCTCTTGTCTAGCTCTCCCCATTTACATCCTGACTACAACAACATCCACGTATCAGATCTTGACAAATTAAATGCTGGATACGTAAGTATTTATCAAACCAAAACACAAATGCAAAATTATTTTCCTACCCAGTCTCTTTGACTATGACACTTGTGGCTCTCTATTACACATAAGCTACTATTCACGTCACTACTCAGCAAATATTTATACTAAGGTTATTAAATTGTGATGTAAAGTGTACCAAACAGAATTCTTCCTAACAAAATTTCTTCTTTCTAAAATTAGGAGTGAGCATAACACAAATACTTATTTCCCTTTCCCTTCTGCCTGGGGCAAGATTGCATAGGTAGGACAACATCGCAGTAAAGCATCTGTATTTGCTCAAGCTGAGAAGAAAATCACAGCCTGGCATTTGTTGCTGTAGGGCAGTCACAACTTAAGGTCCTCTGTTCTCTTGTGCACACATTGCTCCTTGCTGGCCTCTCTTAAAGCACAACATTCCTCCTAATATGTAGTGGTAACAGCCAGGGTAGGAAGGCTCTGAAAATCCTCGTCTGAAGCCAGTCAGTCGCTGGCAGGAGTGGCCAGGATAATCACCTAGTATATCAAGTATTTTCTGCTGCCTTCTGTAAGCTCTGGAGGGTCCTGTGCTACCACAAAGCAGCACTGGAGTGAAACCCTACTGTCTAGCAACAGGCATGTAAAGGCCTGACCTTTCCAATGTCTAGTCCATTTTACACAGAGCATGACACACTGATTAATTAGCTATGTTTCCATTATGTGTAAACTAACCAATTCATATTAGTGGAAAACCCTTCTGGCTATTGGACATTCACCCAAAAGACTGAGCCAAAATGACCTTCTTGGAATCTGAAAAGCTTATAGTTTGGGTTTCCCCCCCCCNNNNCCGCCCCCTCTATTATTTTTCATTTTCATTCCCTCCTGTATTTCTGGATTCTGGACAGAACTGGAGCAGAAGCACCAGAATACCCTAAGACTGGTTATTCTTATTATTTTTGTTTTCTTTCCAACCTTGAATCCCCAACTTTGGAAAGAAAAGGCATTCTTGTAAGTTTTCTAACCGATTTCTGCAGACCAAGGCAACTTGAAAAGTACCTGACTCTAGCTATTGATCTAAATTCGATCTTCAGAACTTCCAAACACTTGTTTTTACTTGCCCTCTCATATCAGCATTCAAATAAACAAACATGAGGAGGATTATAAAGAAATACTTGTAGTAGCTTAAATCACATAATTGCTGTCATTCATTTACCATTTTAATAATAAAAAATAATTGCAAACTGAATATTCTGTATAAACATAAGGTACATAAGCACTGTATTCTAGCAAATCAACACGTAACTCTTCTGAAGCCTACATATATCTTTTGGATTAATATCTTTACCTGTTTAAAAATAAACAATATCCTGTAACTGCAGAAATAATTTTAAATGTTTCCAATATTTATTACCAACATCAGGAATAACAGATTCTTACTTGTATATAATCACTTATTTGGCAAATTTTGAAGGTTTTTTTTTAAGGTTCAGTTCTAAATCATGTTACCACAGGAATATTTGTTCATGATTTTATTACATGTTTCAACAAAACCCCTCAGTATTTTACTTTTTTCCTCATAGCCTAGGACAGTATTTAATATGGAAAACAGATGCTGAAGCAGACTATGAATTACATCAAATGCAAAATTCAATTTTCAACATTATAACCAATGACAGCTTGAAACACAAACGGTCATTAACGCTTAATCATAAAGAGATCACATTTTTGTGATAAAATACTGTTATAATAACACAAGCGATGATCCACTCCAAAATATGGAGAAGATTCAAAATAAGGAAGGTATTTACCTGTTACCATTATATAAAGTGCTACACTTGTGAAGATGCTGGTTATAAAAATAAATGGACATTCAAATATTATTTGCTCAAAATCAAGATTTTTAATTATTCACATTTCTATGCTAGAACATACTTTAGAAGATGAGTAGAGCATTAAAAAACTTTTATTATTCATTAAAAGCTGAAGACCGACCTTACATTGTAAAAGTAGTTTTTCTTCACTTCTTGAATTTAATTAAGACTAGATTTTTTAAATGAGGGACTAATACTGCTTTTTAGCATGTCCAAACTAAATACTATTATTCCTGCTAATGCCAACTGCACTTTTAGTCACCTTGCTTTTCCGTAAATTCAATGATACGACAGCCTGCCACTAAGATAAGTAGGAAATAATCCTCTGAATACTGTAGGTTCAGATATTTCTTGGGATTTTTAATATCATTCCCTTTCCCACTTCTCACTCCAGGATGTGGGAACATAAGGCAAAGGAAAGCTGCTTCTTCCACAAGAATGAGAATTCTGCATACTAGACATGGAAAGCACCACTGCAGATTAGGGAAGAAAGCTGGAAGGCACTGACATTACCATCTGGCTGCAAGGGCAAGCGAGAGAGAGAGGGGGAAATGAGAGTGCACTTGGCCCTGCCAGCAGTAGTTTTTCTTACTGGCGGTGAATATTCAAGATATCCAAGCTAAAAGGAGGAAGGGGCAACTGTTGGCAATGATCTATCACAATTAAAGACACAGCCAATAAACAATTAATCATGTACATCTTTGCCAAGAACAACAACAGTTTGTAATATATTAGAGGTAAGAAGCTATGGCTGCGCAAAGTACAAAAAAATAGAATTGATGTATAGAGTACCGAGAGACCTTCTGCAAACTGCACCGTGGATTAAACTTTATAATTACACGATCATTCATGACAGCTTCTTCTAGGACAAATGTATTCACAGCAGAATTACAAGGCCAGAGCTCCTATATTGAATACACCGCAGGTATCCAACAGATATGAAACATCCATAACAAAAATGGACCACAGATGCTTGGCCTATTTCCATTCCTCTAGCAACATACAACCCCCTCTAAAAAAAATCCTTCCTTCCTCAGGAAAAAAAAAAAAAATTAGGAAAGCAAACTCCTGAGGCTTTATTGGGATGGGGAGTTCTTGATTATAGGTGATTTACAGATTGCTTCCACTGAGCAACAGAGAAGAAAAATGGGCTACTGTTGGAAAACTATAACCAGACGCCAAGAAAAAAATGAATTTACAATGAAGTCTATATTCTGTAACTCTGCAGATAAAAGAAACAGGAATATTGTTCAACATACGACCAAACCGTATGCACCACTGTATTACCCAGAAATTACTTCACAATTATATACCACTAGAGCTGAGTCAAGATCATCTCCTTGTACTGTAATGGTCAGAACTCATCATTCAAACATTCAAAAGAGACTGGAGTGCAAACATACACCAGAATAAGGCCAAGCCTGCAAATGTCAGGAACAGAGTTCAGAGTCGAAAAAAGTCAGACCCACATGAAAGCCTTGAATAATCAAACACATTGAATAATCAAACACAAGAGATTAAAACTGAATGCTAAGGACTTTCATTACTTAGAGTGAAACTCAGAATAAATAAAAATGGCTAAAACCTCACTTGGCAACACAACAGAAGTAGACATGTAACATACACATGAATGTTCAAGAAGAAAAGAAAAAAGAACTATTAATCTTGCCTAACAATTTTTAAAAAACACATACCCACAGGTATACAAACTCCTCTATTAGATTAAATGAAAAAACTGTTCATCTTTAGTGTTATTATTTTCCATTTTGCTTAATCTTTTAGATAGGTTACCAAACGACTTCATAGGATACTATTCTTCATTTAAATAGAACTTGAAAACACTCTGGTTCCGAAGGGAAAACAAAAAGCATTTTCCCTGATACTGCTAAGGCTGAAGCAAGAAAACAATAGTTATATACAACATAATTTTAATGAAAACATAGTGAATAAAAAAACCCAACCATAATTAGCAAAGTCCAGGCATCACCATGTCTCTAGACAAGAAAGCTCCTTGTAAATACATAAGAAAAAGAGCAAAAGTCAGGCATGAAAACATTCCCACATCTCTCTCCCTCAGAAATTTCCTCTGTAAAAAATAATGGAAGCAGCACACAACTTTGAGAAAACCGCTCGATTTCTTAAAGAAAAACAACCCCTTGCCCCTAAAAAGCTGTTAGAAATTGAAACTCATATGAGCATCGACTTTGCTTGTGTGTTGTGCTGGCTATAAAACTTACATGGCTGGAACAGAACTTGCACCAGCACAACTCTGCTTTCTCAGGCAGCCTCTCACCACATCCTGGCAAAAGCGCAGTCCTGCCAGTGTCAGAGTGGCTGTACCAGGGGAACTTGCCAGCACAGTTATGCACGTTGTAAATCAGACCCCGCTACAATCTAGACAGACCCATGCCAGAAAAGGCTTGCGCTGCAGCCCCAGCCAGCTTGACAACCCACGCTACAGGGTAAGCTTCAGTCACTGACTATCTGGGTGTTTTTAAAAGGAATGTGGGTGGGCTCAACCAACCATGTCTTTCTATAAATCCTCACATTTTAATGCTGACAATCTTCAGACAACAAGTCTCTTCGCTCCATCACAGGATTATATTTTCATTTGATCTAAATATACCTCTAAGAAGTTCTTTGTTTCATTTATATCATGACAATAGTGTCAGTTTTCTTCCCTGATAAAAAACCCCACATTTTTCACATATGCAAACACAGCGCCATTAATATTCCTCCATCCTTCTTTAGAATACATAAAATTCTAGCATGCACCTTACATAAATTAACCAAACCACTGCCCAGTTATCTATTTCACATGTTTTTCAGAAGTACTTTTCACTTATTAGAAACATTCATAGACTGCATGGAATTACATGATTTATACTCTAAAAGTGCCTTTAAACCATGGTATTTAAGTGACAGGAGATACAGACAAGAGATAGGACAATGGTTCAAAGGAAGCACGCTATAGGGATTAGTGATGTTATGTGTATTCCTCAAAGCAAACTAGGATAGACAAGAAAGGCAAAGAAAAAAGGGAAAGCAGAGGGGCATAAAAATGAAGAAATAATCTAGGAGCTACAGGTGGGAGCAAACATCTACAAGGTCCTTGCAGAGACTCCTCAGTCTAACAAAATCACCATGCGCGGCTTTCATTAGGTACCTTTTCAGTGGCGGCCTTTGTGTCAGAAGCCCTTTGTGTCACACAAGGCTTTGATTCAGCAAAACAATTACTCATAACTTCCAACATACTAATAGATTCCAGTGAAGTCAATGAAACCAAATTGCATGCACTGTTTACATCTTTTGCTGAACCGAAAGTAATATGAATATTAAGAGAGGGGACAGGAAATCAATAGCATAGAAAAGAACAACGTAAAAGGAAGGTAAAGCTGTACCTTTGATGGAAGAAGACATGCACTTAAGCGGAGAGAAAAAATGTAGATGGAGCATTGTTACTGCACTAGAGATAATGGTGAAACGATACGGGACAGCGATAGCACTGCAAGTTTCAGAAATACAATGAAGGAAAGATGACTTTTAGCCTGAAGCCTACCCTACTGAAAGAGTTTTGCCATCTACATGAATGAATGTATTTATAAAAGACCAGACAAAAGAAAAAAGTTAAAAAGGAAGTAAAAAATGTGAATAGAACTGAATTTGCTTTCACATGATAACCACTGTTTAAAATCAATAGATTTTTGCTTTAATAGAAATCTACATCATTTAATAGAAATCTACATCTTTTTCAGCTGGAGACTAACAAATACCCAAAGAAGAAAACCCAAAAAACTGAGACGAAATGAAGCCGTCATACAATCTTAGATATAACTCCATGCTTTTTGATTTTTAGTATCTTCAACCGTAACAAAATTATTTTCTTTCTCAGTTTCACCAAATATAATCGCATCTACAAGAGAATTCATCTTATTGATGACCTAACACTAGCTGTCAGCTCTTGCACAATATATGCTGGGATTAAGCACAATATATGCCCCAACATGAAGTCTACTTTTATCTCTGAAAACGCTTGTAAAATTACAGAACCTAGCGATGCTATGGCAAAGGGAAAAAACCTAGAATATAATAGTTCATTTTTCTATCTGTCAAGATCAACTACCAGCATCCACCTCGCCCAGAGAAATTTTGTGTCAATGATCAGTACAGCTTTTTACTTTTTGCTTACAGTCAAATCAACCAACAAAACCCCTTACTGTATGAAGATATATTATATAATCACTTACTTAAATCAGTTTCCAAAGTATTAAGGAGATGCTTAAATCTTACCAATATGGTCAAAATAAACGTATTTCAAGTCCTTCTGTGATTTCTCAAGTAATAATAAAGAATGGTCAGATTACAATTTTAAAAAAAGCTTTCTTTCTAGGCAGCTACCTATTATACTTAACTGGCTTAACACAAAATGAGTCAAAGATCAAAAGTTATCTGAGGTGTCAAGTGCATAAGGTTAAAGGTGAAATTTTATTAGGTCAAAGGTGATATAAATAAAATCTTTTACGCCAAAGAAGAAGGGTCACAGACAAGATGTATATAATCTAAAGACATCACAGATGACAAGTAATAACTTTAAGTAGTACAAGTGTGTTCTCACTACAGATATCTTCACTGACTAAAAAATTGAAAAGAGTGATGAATAAGTAACTATGAATATTATAATGCTTCCCTGGAATATGGTTTTACTTCTTTATAATAGATCGGAAATTTTTTCTCCAGCATTTCAAAACTTAACTACAGTTACTGAATGCTTTAGTTGTGGGGAGGCAAAGTTTGGCATTAACTATGCATGCTGAATAAAGAGGTACACAAAGCAGATCGCTCTGATAAATAAAATTGCTTTTCTACTTTACAGTGACCGTATCTCTAGCATGTATATCTTATTACTGCTCTTTGGGAAGAAAAAAAAAAGAGAGGGCCTCAGGCCAAGGAAATTTCAGATTACAACAGTATAGTTCAGAATTGTATACTTGAACTAATTCAAATATAACTATACATAATATATTCAATACCTTACAACAGAGGTATGCGTATGTTGCCAGTATGCCAAATACTATGCACCATCTTGATTAAGGATATTTAAATCTGCTATTGTAATCATCAAGCTGTTCATTCAGTTAAGACTGTTCTCTCCTTTTGCTCCTGCACTAAGTACACATTCAGGAAATCCCATACATTTAACCTTAATCTGGATCTTAAATTCACATCAAACTGTTTTGCTGAAAAACACTGGATTTAAGTATATGATGTTGGACACCACAAAAATCGAGATATCTGTGCCCTCTAGTGGAACTTCTTTTTCACCAACTGGGCACAAATGCAGCTATTGCAACATGATCCTTTTTTCTGGAAGCTGGAATTGTTAAACTATCAAATTAGACGTTGTGAATAGTGTATAACACCCAGTCAAAAGAAAATCTAGGTCACTGTTTTCCTCCATATTCATCTGAGACAGTTGCCCAGCAAGAACCTGAACCCTGGTTCAATTATCAGTGGCTAGACAGGTACAGGCAGAGGCTAGATAGATACAAGGAAATTTAGAAGTATTACAGATTGCCCACACTTTGGTGTGTGTACCAACATGACAGATTCTGGGAAATCTCACAGCTTATATTTATAGGAAAATGGATGCAGTATGAAGCCTTCTCCCATATACCCAATTATGTAAACCTGGCTTCTAAAACCAAATCCAAAACCACACAACTCCCACTAACCACTGTAATGAGGAAAAAAAACTGAAAAGCTAGTTTATGTACTTTTGTTAGAGTTAGGAAGGGGCAGGCAAACTGAAACTCAGCAAAAATTTATTCCTCCAGAATAGTGCCTCTCTCCAATTTTCTTCTGTTTTTCCAGTGATAACCACCTCTGTGGGTTTGAGTATCTCAGAAACTTAACTCTCCAAAGCTTTTTAAAAAGGAAAAGATGTTACTACTGGATGTAAGAAGCTCTAAACAAAGAGAAGATTTCAACAAATAAAAATAGTAACAAGAACTGCAAAGGAAAGGAGACAGCCAAAAATTAGAAGTATTGAGCAGTACCATTTAAATCAGCTTGGCTGAAACAGATTTCCAAATACAATAAAGTTAAATCTGAATCATCTCTGGGGAATTGGCTTGTACATTATTTTTTTGTAGTACCTAACAGGTATACTACTCGGGCATTCACAAACTTTTTGGCTAAGATAGAACTCGAAGTCTGACTGTTATAATTTGTGTCATAGAAAAGGCCTTGACTAATTAATACTGTGGTTCAATTCAGGCAGCAGCAATGAGAAATTAAATCAGATAACCATTCAGAAGTCTTTTCTTCAAAACAGCAGAGTTTCTTGATGTAGTATAAAATGTCCTCAATGCTTCCTAAAAGTCACCCAATTCTTCTAAAGAAGCTACTGAAAAACTATTTATTGTTCTAGCAACATTAATACTTGCAAAGCACTTCCAATCTTACATGCTAAAGTAATTCAGCACTACAATTTTCAGCATTATTGACCTTGATGCGTAGGATAGCACATCTGACAACCTAAAAAAGGACTACGGTATTTTAAGCAACAGGAAGGAACAAAAAAAAGTAAAGCAAAATGCAGACACCTGCAACATATCAGATTTTTATGATTAAAAGATTAATATAGTGAGATGAAAAATGGCTTTGGATTAATAGAAAAGCAATTAGTCACATTTTATACACAATCTATTTCAAATGGCAACTGCCTGAAGTATTTGAATCCACTGTTTTTTCGTTCCTTTTCATTGGTAGTTTATAGTCAAAAAGGCACTATTATTCCCATGCTAACACAAATATTCTTGCTCCTTTATAATGATTTTCAAGACTTTCTTAGGCTACTCAGCTGGATGGCATTTAAAACTAGAAGTGATATAGAAAAAAATTACAAAACTTACCACTTCTTCATCTGAAAGCTCTCGTCCTTGTATACTACTGTTTTCTCTCACAGCTTGTTGGTGTTTTTTCCCTTTAATGTGGCTGAAAAGGTATACTTCTGATGAAATCTGTAATGACAATGACTTGATAGTAATTTTTTTCCTTGATAATCCCATAATCTATAAATTACAGTATTTTTAATATAATATATGCCAGTTTTTCAGGAATATGTTCATAATTTCAAGCACAGTACTTTATTCCTCAACCTAATTTACATAAACAACTTTCATGCAGGACTTAAGAGTAAATTTCATAACGATCTGCTAGTCAGCGGTATAATAAGGTGTTAAAAATCTTGGCTTCTCATCTCAGTTTGACTTCAATCTAACTTCCGATGTTGGACTTTCATTCTGAAATGCACTATCAGTGAATATACAAGACTCCAGTCTGCTGAACCTGGGTTTCTGTTCCAGCACTGCCTGAAGTGATCCTGTGCAAACTTATTTAATTCAGCAATTAAAGAAAAATAATGCTTAGGACATAAGGCTTTATTCAATAATGCCTAGTCTTTGCAAATCAGTAAAACCAGTTATCGGCAAGAACAGATCTCCCTACTCAGTGGCTTCCTCTTCTCTGTCGTTCCTGGGACTTACGGAACAGTGGACAGAAGAAGAGATCAGAGATCTGCCTTTTGAGATCAGAGGTCTGCCTAGCAAAGCACTTGGCTTTCAACAATGACCAAAAAATAAGATACCTAAGGAAAAGTAGAGAAAGTGAATGCTGATTCTCCCCTTCAACACTTTTAAGCCTCCAACCAAACTCAGTTCAAGAACTTCTTGAGCTTGATGTGGCTTCTCTCTGTCTAGCAACCTTCAGTGAATTTCAATCCAATGAAACTTGTCCAATAATCCCCTGAACTCACATTAAATTCAAATATCCACAGGATCTCATAACAAGGTGTTCACAGCTCAGCTACCTGCTATGTGAAGAAACACGTTCTTTACTTTGCCTTAAATCTAGCTTTTAACTACCTTCATTTGATGCTCCTGAATTCTTGCTTNCACTCTCCATTCTACCTAAGCTCTAGAGTTCTTTCACATCTTCTCTAAACCAGCTGATTTATAGACAGAAGAATCCAAAATAAGGTGCACTTTACAAGAGCAGAGCAGGGACACAGGAGGTGTGCAGTACTCTCACCTGTGAATGAAGCATAATTTGTAACTTCAAGGCTGAGGTTGGCCTTGCAATTCTGACTATGCCCTATATCCAACTTACCATTACATTGCATAATGAGCACTGTTTTTTTCGTTCATATGGTGTAAGTTTTGGTGCATAATCAGTATTAGCATGTCTTCCACTACTTAATTCAGCTGCTTTCTCTTTTCTTTGTTCAATTTGTTCCATGTGCCTTCTAATACTTTCATCATGCTGAATAGAAAATAACCAAAGCAACAAAGAATAAAGACATTGAATTACAGTGAATGGAATTAAACTATGCAAAGAAATATTGGGAATTACCAAATATTGTACAATTAGGATGAACTTCTGTTAAATTGCAACTATTTTTTATTTCTGTAAGGCTTTAAAAAGTCACCACACATCACAGGGATTTTAACATTATGCTATGATTTAAAAATCAGTCAGCACTATTTTTGTTTTACAGGTGATTATCAATTAATAATCCATTGCAAATCGTTCTGTAATCTTTTTGTTACTTTTAACAGCTTGGTTCTGGTTTTGCTCTTAATGAAACACTCTAGTCCAGAATACAAGTTCAACTTTCAATTCTACAAATATGTACCTTAGTAGTGCTGTTTTCACTCACAGATATGAAATCATAAAGCACAAATTAAAGTAAAATAAATTATGTTATTTATCCACAGTAGCAGGCACAGTTCACTGGATTCTTTCAGAGGCTTTTCATACCTAACCCTCAGGAGAACAGAACAAACTCTCAACTATTATTTAAAGTCAGAGGCTGGGGTATGAACCTGTATTTAATAACAAAACTGGATTTTACAGTACAAGTAAATGTAGCTATGGTGCTTCAGACTGGGATCAGAGCAAAGAATAACACCAAAAGGAAAAATTATTTGTACATCTACATAAGCCATACAATAAAAATTTACATAATTTATCATGTATTGAAACTTTAATATGTAGTTCCAACACAGAACCTTAAAAATATTATTTATCATTTTAGAAGTCTTTAAATCTCTTGAAAAATACTGGCTCTCTCTTCAAAAATTCTGATGCCTTTGTTGTCCACTGGACAGTCAATTCAGCTAACAGAAGAACTACAAGGTGCTCGATCTTTATGCCTATTTTATGAAATAACTGGAGCCCTTCATGAAACAAAAGGCAACAGCATGCCACACTTGACGGCATCAATTTCAATACCTTTAGATAGTACCTTGTGTGACTTTGGTGAACTGTCTTCACTAAGCAGTGTGAGAGTTTTTACATACTGATTTTCCTCATGATTTTATTCAAAATTACTTTGACTTCTCTTGCAAAATACAGGTTTACTTGTTCTCATGTTCAAAGCTTGAAATTAATGAATTCCACAGAGCTCAGTCCTGTTCTTTCCGAACTACATAGTGTAATGTTATACAGCGGGTCCTCTTCGTAATGAAAAAGTCTGAACAAAAATCTCTTGTAAAGTTATGTAATTCAGGACACTGTACAGTGCACTGTAACATCTTCAACAAATAAAAAACATAGACAAAGTAATTTCACAGAAATTCTATATCCTTGATCTATTTTTCAAGTAAAGTATCCTTTTATACCTTCAGTTGAATCTTCTTCTGTAGTTCTTCCATGGCTTCTTGTTGAGCTGCCGTAAGAGCTGCCAACCTTTCTTCTCGATCTCTAACCAAAAGATAATAAATATAGGGAAAAATTGTAATAATGTAAAGCATGCATAATATTGACTAATTTACGTTTGAAATGCAGAACAAGCACCCCAAAAAATGAAGCTGAAGACAGCTCAGCAGGAAAGACAGAAAGCAACTTACTTAACAGAGGATACAGATGCTTTAATTTCAATGATTTAATAAATCACAGAATGTTCTGAGTTGGAAGGGACCCACAAGAATCATCAAGTCCAACTGCTGCCTCTGCACAGGACAACCCCAAATTCACACCGTATCTCCGAGGGCGATGTCCCAGTGCTTCTTGAACATCGCCAGGCTGGGTGCCGTGACTGCCTCCCTGGGGAGCCTGTTCCAGCGCTCCACCTCCCACTGGGGGAAGAACCTTTTCCTAATATCCAACCTAACCCTCCCCTGGCACATCTTCCTGGGGCAGGAAGGCCTTCCTAAAGGCAGAAACTTGAACCTTTGTAGCAGAACCTGGATCATACCTCAGTACAAACCAGAGCAATAATAGTCAACATGATGCTACAAAGTAGTGATGAATGTGATACCCTGCCACCATTAGCATTCTTCAGCCAATGACTACAGTCAGTGAACCAAAGGGGAAGAGTACAATGGCAAATTGATGAAGAGCCATACAGCAATGAGGGCAGTGCATTTTATAACACTGATGATCAGTGGAAGTTTGAAAATATAAACTTGCAGATAAAATTTTGACCAACATCAAATGATACCGTCATGAGTCATAAATGGATGCTCTAGAATATTCCAATTCCAAATGTTCAAGATACCAAGAGACAGCAAAAGATCAGGCATTTATCTTACTGTCACCTTCTGCACATAGCTGCAGTCAGGACCTATTTTGTTCACTGAACCTGTCTGGCCTACATCCCTCTTCCAAAAACTGAGTCAGGCCTCAAACTTCAGTTGTCCGCTTCACTTTTAGCGACCCTCCTTCCCCTCCCCAGCAAAGTGCCAAAAGCACAGCTGTCATGCATGTGGATGTTAGTAAGAGCCTGTGAATTCCCTAAGCATCACCCTATGGAAGAGATTAAGATTTTTTTCTGCCTGAGAAAAGAACAAGAGGTATAACTTGATCTTTTACTATAACTATTAAGCAGAAACCTGCAGATAACAATTTAATCAAGTACAACTTATTAGTGATCAGTAAGCCAAGGGTAAACCCAAGTAAATCCTAAAAAGAAAGAAAGTCAGCTACTCGTGCTGTTTGTACAAAAAGAATTGGGATGGGAGAGAAACACTTCTCCTAGGAGTCTGGCAGCTCTGAAGGGCCAAAAGTAGGAATGAAAGCTGAGTAAAACTGAGCAATGAAGAAGTCATGCAAAGCCATTAGCCATCTTTTTAAAAGGTATTCTAAAACTAAAGTAGTTTGAGTGACAAAACTGGAAAGGATAACATAGAATATTATCTAAACTGAAGTGATTTTTGCTTTCTATAGATTTTTGTTTGGGTTTTTTAAAGAGAAAACTCAGACAAAACAATGTCATTTCAGTAAAAGCAGAAGGCTCAGATAAAGCAACATTTTAAAACAAAAAGCCACAGAAAATATAAGAGCAGATAGGAAAGATGGGGGAGGAAGCAAGCCTAACAATAAACACTATACACAACCGTCCTTTCAGAAAGTATAAGTGAACTCTCCAAATCACCATGGGCATGGAGGGGGGCGGTGAGGAAGAGATGATGGATGAGAAGCATTAGGTAGTTTATGTGCTATCTCCCCTGAGGTATATAAAAGAAAGACTGAACTACAGTCTTTGTTTTTGTTTTAAAGGGCTCCTGACTCACACCATGAGCTGAAACAAATCACAACTAACACATGACCCAACCCAAAGCTTACTTTAGCTTTTTCTTTCAATATGTGTTTTAGAGTATTTGTTTAATCCTACAAACTATGACAAATGAGTATCATTGCACACTTTGGATTAATAATATTTGAAACAAAACTTAAGTTTCAATATATAAAGCATCAACATTATTCCTGTACAAGCCTTTCTGAAAAGCATGCTTTTACATGATTAGGTTACACTATACAGTTTTATGATTTCTATTGACAAGAACAAAGTTTTCCATATTATGTATTTCAACTCTGGAATATAAAATATTCTGAAATTACATCTAAAACCTTACTGGAATCAAGTTAATGTACCATAAGGGCAGAGGGGCTTTTAAAGTCAGTTTTAAGTACACTATGCCTTTCATACAGATGCTTTAATCACCACCAGATGCACATGGTAAAGCTTATACTGAAGAAATTTTAAGCAGATATTCCAAAAATCACTCATTCCAGCAAGTATTAAATCTTCAGGATAAGAGTCAAATCCTAGCAGCAGGGCAAAAAACCAACAAAACAGAACACCAAATGATACCCCGAGGTTCCACCAAAACATGCCAAAGTCCAAGACAGAAGGGACAGTACAGCCAGCTTCCTGTCAAGCTCATCTCGCCCTTAACTTCTAACCCAGGATGTCTTGAATCCTCCTCTAACTCTACTATGTTAGAGAAACCTCAGAACTGTTATTAAGGAGATACAATGATTCTGAGGCCGTTCTGACATAACAAAATCACCGGATTGTAGGGCACCACACATACATTCTTTCCTACTCTTTCCCAAAATTATCAAAAAATAAACAACCAATAAAAAAAACAAACAAGGAAAAAATCTCTCTTGTATAATCAGCATCTGACAAAGAAAAACAAATGCAAGCATGTTACTGCAATATCAAGTACAAAGCATTTGAAAACTGAGTGCTGTAGTAGCAGATACAGAGGAAATTTGCTGAAACATAGTACTAACAGAAGGCAAATGGAAACATGTCATAGTGAAATAAATGGGGTGCAACAAAGGAAAGTGGCATATTTAAAACTGAGTAAACAAAAAGAGCAAAGAATGACATGCCTTGAGCATTTAGTCAAGTTCTAACTGTAGAAGACCTCAGAAAGCAAAGATGTAAGATAATTGTTCCATTGACATTTGCTTACTGTGAGGGTTTTCTCAAATTTCACAAAGATGTAGAAGTCATAAGGTTCTTAATAAGGTTCTTAAATAAAGCTTCTATCTTCCCAAAATATCATACCGAAAATTCTCCCTGTCCTGGTCCTCCTCAAATGTCTGTGAATGAGAATAAGATACCGAAGGATCCCTCCCTTCCAATTCACTCTATCTCATTGTGACTTTGGCTCAATGTATTGAGGAAAGGTCCACGAAGTCCTGGGCAAGGCCATAGATCCCATCCACAATTCATTAAACATCTAATTGAAAGCTGAATCTCTTTACGATGTCAAGCTAGAATTACTCATGACTTTGGAAGATGAAAGAAGGTGATCAATAAATTTCTAAGTATTTTACTTGGAGGGAAAAAACCCACTTCACGACAAATTTGAAGAAAACAAGCTGTGACTATAAAAACATTTGAAGAACCATTACCAGACACTTGTCATAGGAAAAAATGTAACTTCAATTTATGTTTTATGGAATGCTTGTGGCAGTGGAACTGTAGGGACAGAGGGAATAACAGAATTTTGCAAATTAAGCAATAAGCAGACAGCAGTTTTCCTGAATCAGACTTGAAAATAAACCTGTCACATACCGCAATGCCATCCAACATTCATTCTCTCTGCACCTCCTGTTTGGCTCAAAAGAGAGAGAAGAGCCCTTATGAAGACCCCTTTATGAACATCTGATTATGGGCATAACCATAAACCAAGTAGTTCGTAGAATTAGTGAAGCCTCATTTCCCGGCTTTGTGCTTTACAAACGTAATCTCTGGTGTCTACAACAAGGTGAATTCAAACTGATGCCAGTAAATCCAAAAGTGGAGGAAGTGGGGAATACAGGGACATTAATTTTGCTTCCTTTGAAAACTAAGCTAAAATATGAAAAAGGCCAATTATTGTTAGCAATAAAGCTGATTATAATAAAACACAGCCTTGCATGTTATATTGTGCAGGTGTCTAAGGAATACAAAAATCTATTAGAGAATTAATGATTACTCACCTGATTTCTTCTTTTGAACCATTCATCAAAAATATTTATTAATGTTACTTTTTAAAATACTATGCCCGAAGAGCTAAGAAAGTACTGTTGTTGTTATAGAGAAGCTGCAGTTTGCTGGAAAGGATAATGGCAAAGGACAGGGAATCAACAAAATTATTGTAAAGCTACCTGGCCCTCTCCCGTGCAGCATCTTCCCGCGCTTTTTCTTTCTCTTGCCTCTGCTGTTCAATCCGTGCTTCTTGTTCTTTCCTCTTCATCAGCAGCTCCTCAACTCGGGCTTGCCGTTCTGCTTCCAGGGCTCTTTTCCTCTCCTAGTCATAGAAAAGTAAACTCTAACTTTTCTTTTACGAAAAAAACAAAAAGGAATTAACAGAAACTGTATGTAACGTGTTTATAGAATTTTATTTTACCTTCATGATGGAGTAGGAACTGCGTTTTTATTAGACAAATGAATAATATGCAAATACGAGTATGTTCATAAGCTTGAACACACATTGGAAGTACAGTTGTACGAACTAAGCTACACATTAATTGGCCATAAATTTTGCTCATCCTGAAAAAGTCTTTCCGCTACAAAAGCCTGTAAAACTAGTTTGTTAATGAGAGTATTTGAAAACATTTAAGCATCCTATAGGATACAGGTGATGTAGAAATAACATACGCTCCTGTGGAATACTAGTATTTAAATTATGATTCTGAAGCCATCTGAATAATGTTATAAAACAAAATGGATTTTGACAATTTATTTTTGCTCTATCACTGATTATATGATTTCTCTCTCACTACTCAATTTTTACTTTTTTTTTCTTACTAATTAAGAAACTATATATGGTATTGTAAACCTTTCTGACAGAATGGCTACACTTCTATCAGCAAAAAATGTAAAAATAAAGCATGTTTGAAATCTCATATTTAAATAAGACATTTACGAGTAGACATTAAGTTGGTGAGTTTTACTAAGAGGAAATGTGATTATTTGATTTAGCTGAAAGTCTGGGGAGAAATGGATTTTTAGTGTGTTCTTCAAATCCTTATCTTGCTGAAAAATTAGTCCGTTTTGTATGACAGAATAAATGAAAAATAGATATTTAAATGTATTTTTAAAATACATTCCTTGCCACAAACTCCAGCACTGTAAAAGCATGTCACTATACTAGCAAATAGACTATCTTCCTTTCAGGAGACAGTATGAGGTGTCATTAGGACAAACCAAAACTTGCTGGAATGATGAATGTTTTTACATGGTTAGATGAGGGCTCTGCATTCTTAAATACTGGCTTTCCAAAAATTTAGACATATTAGAAGCAAAAAACATTACCATTATACTTTATTTTATTCAAGAAACTAAGAACTACCAAATAAGTGAAATTTTTTTGCTTCATGCACAGCATTTTATATTAGCTAATGTGATGTCAACTGCACTGTCTTCATCTCCACAAGAGATATAGCTTCATAATGGATAATCAAAACCATGGCTTTCATAGTAACCCTATTCTTTCCTGCATATAGTTTCAGTAACAGCATTGCATGAATACATTCATTTCCTACTTAATAAAATAAATAAGACGAAATATGGCATACTTTACTACAGCTGTACTATTAAATCAACAAGAATGCAAACTGTTTTATAGAATACACCCAGTGCATCATAAAAACAAATACTAGCTCTGCTGGACATTCCTTACAAAGACCTTTAAGGTGGCATTTGAAAACGGACCAGTATAGCTTGTACATTTTGATTTAGGTACTGGTGCTACTAAATGGCAAAGCAAGTAAAAGCTGAAAAGAAAGAATTTGCAGTAGATCCTGTAATTAAAAAGTTAAAATAAGCTTGATGGAAGGAAGAGTTTAAATGTGAATCTGCAGAATTTGGTGTCAGGAAGAAGCAAGCAGACTTTACTGATCAGATCAGAGAAATACTTGAGACTGACAATTCAGGTAGATAAACAGAAGCAGCCCAGTTTCCATAGACACTGAAATTTTATACCATTTTTAGAATCCTTGTTATTTTAAATGATGTATAGTGAAAGACCATCACTGTTACAGTAAATGTAAAGTAGTTACGTTTAGAAGTGTCGTATTCTTCCAGTGTTTGAGAAGTTTTTGTATTAAGTTAAATTCATGCTCACGGGCCAGAACTCTCATGATTCATTTCAGTTCACTGAAGTGGAATTATTTGTTCGTAGCTATACTAACTGCTAAAAAAGTTATTATACTGGGAGTGGGTCCAGCTCCACAACAGTGCAGGAAAAGCTCTTCTGTGAGGGGAATATGTGCTGTTTTATAGAGGACAGCAGGGGAAGCTACGGCATACCTCAAAATATAGGGCTTTGCTCAACTGTTAAGCCACTTGTGCATGGAAAAAGCACAGCAGGATGTATCAGCTTGATCCTTGGTCTGGCAGAAAGGATACGGAGAGAACAGTGTGGTCATAAGTGGGATTTAGTACTGAAAGCCTGTCTGCAGCGTTTGTTCTAGTTCAACCACCAGCCTAAAAACAGTCTAAGACCTATGCAACCCAGGAAAGGACTAAAAAAAAAAAAAATAAAAAAAAAGGGAGAAATAAGAGAGTTAAACCCACATCAAATCCCAGAAAGGGACTCCAGAAAAGCTGCATTTTAGAATAACAGAGCATGAGTAACTACAAAAACCAGGATCACTGAGATCAGATTTTTATAAACAATCTGGAAGAGAACTTTTCACTGATAACCTTAGAAATCCAGAAACTTTTATTAACATATTCTCTCAAAAAAGAGTTTTATCCAGCACTTTTGGAGCATCTTCTGTCTCAAAAATGGCTTCTGAGACACTGAAGTCAGTAACATGCCCCATTGTTCAACAAGGAGATAGAATCAGCTGCTAATGCTAAGTATTAAGCTCTGGCAGAAGCTGGATTCACAGGTGATCTACACGTGTGGTGATCTGAGCCACGTATAAAGAGGGAGGAGGAGCTAACATAAGAAGAAAACTTATGTTTCAGATTCTAACAGAGAGAACAGTGCCAAAAAAGTGGATGCGTGAGGCTGGGAAAATGTAGTATTGGAATATTGTATTAAAATAAGCCAACAAAAAAACCCCAACCCCTCAAAAAACTAACCCACACCACGATTCCAGAACACATTTGCATTGTGGTTTTCACTGATCCTGTAAAAAGTATAATTATGACAGTATGCATATGACAAAGAATATTTTTCAGTTTCCTGTCTCAAAGTGTTACCAAAACATAAGGATTTTCTTATAATGGAGTAACAAATATTTTTTAAAAACAGCTTAAGACAGGCATGAATCATCTACCTAGCATCTATAATACCTCTGCTATAGTAACTTTAAGACTTACCTTTCTCCATCTTACTGCTGGAACGTTAAAAAGGAGGAACATATTAGAGAGTACTTTTCTGAGGTTGAAAAAAGGAGGTAAGATAGAAAGCAACGAAGACCGCATAACCAAAATGAAATACAAGTATATATTTCATTGTCCCCCTGCAACTACAGACGTGTTATACCTGAACTGCTTCATCACGTGCTTGTTTTTCCTCTTGTCTTCGTTGACGCTCTTCTTGTAATTCATTTAAGCGTTGTTCATATTCTTTCAGTTTATTCAACACATCATGACGTTTGTTCTGAGCTTCTAAGGTGTTTATAAATGCAATTTCATTTACCTGCAAATAATCAGAAAGTGTAAGAAAATATCTGAGATATTACATGGATAATCTGTTGATTATACATTTGATAATCAAACTGGTGGCACATTTATCCAGAATGGGTTGGAAAACTACCAAGCTGAGAATAAGGCTTTGGGGTTTTTTGGGGTTTGTTTTGTGTTTTTTTTTCTTCTTTTTCATTTCTTTGTTTATTTGTTTTAAAAAACCAGGATAACTCATGAAATATGAAAGAGAGAAACTGAACTGTATCCAAAAAACAAGAAACTTTGCCTAAAAACCAGGAAGATCTTCCCAGTCTTCTCAGCAACAAGACTTCATTAGTCTGTTCTCTCAGTCACAAAACGTGGTATGCTAAGGCCCAGCTGGATAAATCAGTAAAACACAAGTGCTAGTAGAATCCAAAGGTCTTTTGACTTAACTTTAAATATATGGGTACCTCCTGAATAAAAAGTGAAACTATACAAACTATCAATAAGAAAAAAAACCAAACAAGCTCATTGTCTTAATATTTCTTATCAGTACAGCCTACTTCATGAACTTTTTTTTTCAACCACAAGACAGTACATAATAAATAATAAATAAAGAATAAAGAAAATAATACGAGATGGCTAACTTTAAAGTACTTTAATGTGTATACCAAAATATCAAAGAATATGCTTTTCTACTACTTAGGTTCATGAAGGTAATCAGTATTTTGTCCTTGCTACAGGGCTGCTAAATAAAATACTTCTCAGCTTCCGGCTTTTAAATGCAAATGCTTTAGAAATTTATATGGATGGGAAAAGCAAACTTATTTAACTTAACTTTGATGTAAGAAAATCAAAGTTTCAGACCCACAGTTATTGAGGAAAATGATAAAAATTTATCAGCTATAAACCATACTCGAACCTATGACTGATACAGAAATTCTTTTGCTGTAGTCAAAGTTCAAGCTCTGTCTGAATCCACAAAAGAAATGAGGAAAGAGAAGATACACGGACAGACAACAACAGATCACGTAAAGGGTGGTAAGATATTTTTGTTGCTTTGTTTACTGACTAGAATCCACTTACAGAACAGATTTCACAGTTCAGTAAACAAGTAAGCACTGGGAATTTAGATAACCAATTGGGCAGCAACAGTTACCATGGTCTTCAGCTATACTACTCATCAACTGTTTCTCTAAAGCCTTCTGACCCAAAAAAACTTTATTTCCAGAACACAAGAACCTCAAAGGGCAGCAAAACTTACACATTTAAACACACACAACACTTGAAACATCTGCTTAGCTGGGGAATTACGGCAAGTGCAATTTAATTAATATGATAATAGAAATCACACCAGTGTAATGAAATAATAATGAAGGTATGTTGGACTGATCTAGAAATCATTTTAGTCCAAGAGACATAAACAGCGACTAAGTAAAAAAGCTCATTCAGTTTTGTTGTGCTTAAGTGGATGAACAGCTGCATCAATCACAGCTGGGATACATGCTTATTATATTATGTAACGTTTTAGTTTCAAGGAGATGCATGTATCTTTACTTGGGAAAAACAGCCTTTAAAACAAAACATTTCATTTATGTTGTGCTGGTTTTGGCTGGGCTAGAGTTAATTTTCTTCTGCTTCTCACCCCACCCCACCAGCGAGCAGGCTGGGGGGCACAAGGAGCTGGGAGGGCACACGTCTGGGACAGCTGACCCCAACTGACCACAGGATATCCCACACCATATGGCGTCATGCTCAGCAATAAAACTAGGGGGGAGGTTGGCAGGAGCAGCTGCTGGTCACGGAGTGGCTGGGCATTAGTTGTTTGGTGGTGAGTATTGTTTTCATTTGTATCACTTGCCTTGGGTATTATTTCTCTCTCTTGTTTATTTTCCTTTTCCTTGCAGTTTATTATTACTATTACTATTTTTTCCCCATTATTAAACTGTTTTTCATCTCAGCCCATGAGTCTTCTCACTTTTCCACTTCCAGTTCTCTCCCCCATCCCATTGCGGAGGCAGGGAGCGAGTGAGCAAGCCACTGGGTGGTGCTTAGTTGACAGCTGGGGTTAAACCACAATAATGTTTATCAAAGTAATATGAATAAGGTAAACCAAAACCAATTCATCCAGTGCTTGTCTTATGAAATTAAAGTCAGAAGAGCACTAAACAAAATATTTACTTTAGAATAATTGCCATGTGCTAACTGTAGGTTTTTATTTTATTTACAACTGTTAAACAATTAGTGGTACAAAACGCGGCAACAGAACTATTGTTTAAGGACACAAAATACTGGATCTAGAATGGATATTTAACAAAGGAGAAGAGCAATGAGCTCTCCCCACTTCTTGTTCTCCATGCTGGAAAGCAGATAATTGATAATCAGATCTTCTACTCCTTCCAGGAGGACTAGTTATCACCGAAAACGCTGCCATACTCTCTGTGAGGAACAAAAGCAGCAATGCAACTATCAGCTCTTAACTTCAACCCGTCTTTTCTTCCAGTCCAACCCACCACAATGTTTAATAACAGGTAATTAATTTAAAATTTATATTAGAGAAAAACTGCCCATTTTAGAGATCAGCATTTATCCGCTTCACGGTTCACACTTGTTCATATATAACTTGCACCATCCTTCACAACCTACTCTTGAGCACTCTGAGGTACAAAACATATGCAAGCATAACTGGTTAAATAGTTCCCCTTTAAAACAAAATAACTTGCCTTAGCTTCTTCCTCTTGTGCTTTTTTCACAATTGCTTGTAGCTGCACTTCACGTTTAAATTCTGCATGGAGTAATTTTTCCTCCATCATCCTGCGTCTTTGGTCTAATAATTCTTCTTTCCATTTCCGTACATCCTTCTCCTATATGTCATGAGTAAATTCATTACTAATACAGTAATTGAAAACAGGGCCTGAATTTTCCTCAGAATTTCCTGATATTTGAAGCTTTATTTACAGTAATATAACATTTTGATGCCCTACACAAAGCCTGCATTAAGTTTAACCCAAAGTACGTACTCCGAGTTGCTAACTGCTTCAGTTTGGCGAGTTTAGCATTTATGTTGGATACATGCAACGCATTTCTACTTTTATCATGCCTTCCCTGAATCTGAGTCAGTATAGTATGTCAGCAACACTCTCACAGAAGTTCATGATTTGAAATAATGCTTTCTTTAATATCTGTGATGCACGAGTCATCTGCAAAAACTATGTGAACTCAGACTCGGAGGAAGATTTCATTTCACTGCTAGTTTTGATCTCTAACAGTTCTAGACTATGTGGAAAAAAAGCCCTTCTGAAAGGCAGCAGACCAGCTCTTTATTACAGGAAGCTTACCCTCTCCATTAATTTTTGAAGCTTCAATGTCTTTTCTTCACGTAACTTTTCTCTCAGCTGTTGAGCTTTCATTTGTTTCTCTTCATGTTTCTTTTTGGATTCTGCTATTGTTCTTTTAATAAAAAACAGAGCAAAAGCAAGTGAGACAACATTAACTGACAGTGTTGCAAACATTTCTAGATCATTTTCAGTAAGAGAAAACAAACGGGCCACTGGAGGGCATTTCCCCTAAATGTAATACTGTTCTTGTAGTCTTCAAATCTTTACTTACTGGACAATGTAGTACGAGTCTAGTTCATTAGCATAATAATATACCGATTTCGAGAATACTTTCCAACCACAGACTTAAAGAAAGTAGATTTATGAACAGTTTCATGCAGCCATGAGCTTGTTTGCTTGCTTTCACTGGCTAATCAAGACAGGTAACAACTCTAAAACCTTTTGCGTGACGGTGACGACAGTTTCTCATGCATGTGTATTCCATGTCCAGGCGGACGTGCAGGCTCTTCTTCCACTCTGTCTCCCCAAGAATTACTCTGGCGCCATGATTCACGAGCTGTACATAAAGGAAACAAAGACTTAGATAATTTAAACACACTTTCCTGGGAGAAGTGCAATTAGTGAGGCTTAGCTCCTCTTGAAGTTCTTTCTCAAATGGGTTTTCTTGAGCCCAAGTAAGGTGCAAACACAGACTGAAACATCTCTAATCCCTGTGCATTTTCGATGCTTAATGATTTTATTATCCTTTTATCCAAATGTTAAGATAAAACTGGATAACGAATTCTAAACTTCGAATAGAGAGATGGGGAAGAGAGCTGAAGTTCAAAGACACACAGAGATAGTTTGAACAGGCAAGCCCATCTTTCCTAAGGAAATAACATTAAAAAATAACATAACTTGGAATAATATTTAGAGGTTAGGGGGATCTTCTGAAACCTTAACTAGCCACGAGTACAATGGGCATTTTTCTAAATTTTGCTGTCAGTTCAACAGAAGCACATTAATGTATGAAAATTTACCTTCATAATCTGCCAGAACATCATTCCAGTCCATAGACATACCACAGAAAGATATGCTTCCATTGCCCATACTAGCCTGAAATTTAATATGATTCAGACAGTAAAAACATAAACCTTAATGCGCAGGTGTACACTCATTAAACAGTGCCAAATCAGTGATATTCAGCAGTGTTTCCAAACTGAACTAGCCATCTCAAAGACAGATGCTGTTCCTGACAGTAGAAATGGAGACTTCTGCTTCACCGAGAGTAGCTCCTGTGCGGTAGTAATGAAAACAAGTCCCAGCTCTCCCAGTTTTGCACACAGAAATAGGCAGCAGGACAATGACATCAGAGGACTTTGTACCACGCAGCAGCACTGTGCTGCTGAGTTTGGTAGACTAAATATACCTTAGACAGCATGGTATAATTATTACATGACACTATTTACTTTCTTTGCATGTAAAACAGGTTACATTAATGCAAAAACAAACACTAACAAATTCTATATTCATACTCTGCTGACACCAAGGACAGCTTAAAGCTGGGCACTTTAAAATAAATTGAAGACTCACAGAGAAATCGCTGTCATTGTCAGTCTCAATATTAATGTCATTGTTTTCCTCTGCTTCAATCTCTCTAGTTAACTGCTCTTCTTCTGCAATAGCACTAGCAATGGCCTCTTCGTTTGCCTTTTCCAGGCGATCTGCTAACTCTTCTTTTTTAGCAAGGACTTCTGCCATGGACTGTAGGAAACATGAAACCAGAAAAACAACACAAAATCAGTAGCAAGCACAAAAAAGTGGTTTCCATGTAGTTAATATGAATTATATGATATTTTGTTCAACTTCTAATTACTTGTAGTTCCTTCTCTGCTATATTTTGTGAAGGTAACTGAAATATAAAAGCCATTGAAACTGTTAGCAACTATTTACTCATTTAACAGCTATACAAAACACTTCGGAAATTATCATTCACATCATTCCAAAATGAATTACACAAACACTGTCATTAAAAGCAGCAAAGACAGTTCTTCTCTAATTATTCTTTTAAATACCTAGTCTTAGGGACTAAGCAACACGTACCCGGAAAGATTAATGGCATGCCCTGCTGTTGTCTCCAGAAAAGAATCATGCTCCAAAGTATTATTTAAAGATGAAAATGGATCTGCAGATGAACTGTATCTGGAAACTCTACTGTAGTTAATACAACGTAATCTCAGGCTACACTTGTTTCAACATGAATGACAAGATAGCTAGGCAAGAATGTAAGCCTGAATATGCTGACTGACTGTCTTTTCCTTCCCTAATGTCCAGTATTACCTAGTTCATTTCCACTCTGGCTACCAAACAATGTGCCCCAATACACAAATCGGTGTTCAAAGCAATCTAATCAGGAGTAGTAAAACGCCCATGAGACACACAGATCGCACCAAACTGTCAGCATCCTGAACTGTTAATAATTGAGAATCTGAAACAAAGTTATTGGATGAGATGCTACAAATGAGCTCTAAAAACAAACAGGTACTTGACTTGGAAATTACCTAGCAGGAGTCCAGTTTGTAAAAGGTGTAAAAGGGAAAGCAATTTACAGGAAAACTTCTGCAAATCAGAATTTTAATCTAGTTTCTGTAAAAATCAAAAGAAAATATAACCTGGAAGTATAACCTGGATTTTACGTAGCATTACTGCAATTCTCCACTCAGAGAATCCCAGTAAAGCAGACACACCCTGAAACCTGCAGAATACTACAGACAAGGTGGCTTTTGGGAAGCCACATAAAACCAGAATACTCACTTCACATTTGTTCCTTAAGAATGGCATTAGTCCAAATTGCTAGTTGCATAGGAATACCCAAGAGAGCACTTCAGCCAGTCTTAAAAGGCAGAGGTCTACATTTGTTTCTAACAGAATTTTGATATCCCATGTGTTTCCAGTTTGAATAATTAGCAAAACTGGAGTAAGAATATAATGAGAGTCTGACTTTAAATGATTGATAGTGGAAGGAAATGAAAAATGAAAAAATATGGCAAACATATATGTAAAAAAAGTAATGAAAGCACAGATCTCTCTATTCCAAAGAGCACATTTATATCTTTCTAGTTTAAGTTCAGAAACTTTCCTGGAATTAAATCCTGTCATGAAAAGTATCTGTGCAATTATTTTTTCTACAGTAAGTACCTTACAGACTTTTCTGCAATTTCTACAGCAGGCTAACAATAAACACTGTGCAACACAGAATGAGAAAATTAAGGCTTATATATTTTATTTACTCAGAAATCTTATAAGACTTCTTACGAATCTGGCAGCACTCACATTTGAAATATCCGAGGGATCCATCTCAGTTTCAGTTTTAGCTTTTTCTGTTTGATGCCGGTCTATAGTATCAGTGATCAGGGAGGAAGCTTCATTAGTCTGCAGAGTTTTTGAAGTACAGTCAGTATTTGTGAGAACTGGAGCCATCTCAGACGCTGTTTGTAAGGAATCTTCTTGCAATGGTGTGCCAGTGCTCCCATTGCCTTCTGAGGCGTGTGCTGTGAACTAACAAGAGGCATTTGCAAAATTAACAAAATATAACATACTGATTTTTAAAGTCACTAGAGTCAGAAGGATTTTAACAAAATACCTGGCAACCTTACAGTGAGTGATGCAAATAACTTCACATGTTTCGGTTGCTCATAATCTTGCAAAAGTTGGATCTTTCTACCGGTAATCTATGTGTGAGGTGTGCCTAATGCTGAGTTTTTAGAAAACGTGGGAAACCTGTCCACAGCATTGTAAAATATATGATTCATCTCATGATTTTTAACTTGCCTATTTGTGCCAACACCTTAATGCATTTCCAGAATGGTAACTGAAATAGCCATTATTTTTAAATCCTTCTCCATTCTTGTTAGTGAATAAAAGCTCTGGACAACACTACCTTTAGAAAATGCTCTAAAGAAATAAGTTGCAAGATTTAAAGTTAGAAAATGGTTCAAAATTGTACTGACCTGAGTCCTTTCAGTAAGAGGACCTTCAGACTGATGTAAAGGATCTTTCTGTACAACCTCCGTGCTTTTGGATGCACCACTGTCAGTGAGCAAACTACCAGGCTTATTCTCTGATGGTGGTGAAATGACATTTTCTTTGCCACTGTCACCTTTGGACTTCAGTGATTCTGCGGCTACAGGAGTTTTTGTTGCCAAAGCTGTGGATCGAGATCGAACAGGCCTTCCACGCTGAACTGTCTCCCAGCCCTCTGCATCCTTTCGATCTACACAAAAAATAAGACACCCCATTCTAAGAAAGGAAGACTTATAAATAGAAGCATTATGAACAACTGTGTTATTACAGTATCACACAAGTTGCATGATAAAAATGTTCTCTTTAAAAATCAATAAAAAAAAAATCAATGAAATAATTCTTTAGCAAAGCTTTTTACTTCAAGGAGTGCTATCAGTTTCACAAACACTGAACAACTCTATTCATGGGACCAGTTACTTCAAGAAGTTAAACTACACAAAACCACGTGAAAAATGGCAATATGTACTTAAGCTTTGCATATCTATGCTGCTATTTCACCAGATGGTAAAGCACAACAAAACAACCACATTCTTGTTCTTTGTAGCAACAGTAACCTTAGAAGCCTTTTGTGAAAGAGTAAAATCTCTGCAAGTACAGACATAATTGCACGTGTGGAAAGTATTGTCCAGAATGTGGCTCAGTATTCCTTCAGAAATGTTTTCTTTACTTTTTCCATTTGTTTAATTCTGATAATAAAAGTACAGTAATCAGTGTCAGCTTTCAGAAAATTTATTTTCCTGGATTCCAGGAAATAGTAAAATATTGCTACTGAGGGACTGCAAATTGAAGGAGAAAATGCAAGAGCATTTTACTTCAATTTACTTTGGTGACTAAATAGCTGTTAAATACAACTTGCTGATCAACATTTCTGATGTCTAATCTTGGTACATACCAAAAAACTTTCAAAATTACTTTAGGCAGGCAAATGTATCAGGTCTTAAATGTGATTAGATTTCTAGAATATCAAGGTGAAACCCCGTTCTCCATATATAACATTTTTGTGGGCAGCGATTAATACCAGCACATAATTTCCCATACATCTTGAAATGACTCCAAGTGATTCTTTTGAGACCTGATGGTACAGCTCACAAGTATGAAAGGTAAGTTCATGTGTCTAATTGCTGAACAGAAGTTCTTGCAAAAAACGCAAGAACTATGTATGATATTTTCCAATATAATTTTGGCATAAGCTATTTTTAGGATCATTAACACAAAAAGGAAGAGAAGGGTGTGGAAGATTAT